>PISX010018594.1:0-41248 GCA_004024625.1 Mellivora capensis | reverse complement strand
AAGAAGAAAAGAAACAAGATGGGATTGGGAGGGAGACAAACCATAAGTGACTCTTAATCTCACAAAACAAACTGAGGGTTGCTGGGGGGAGGGGGTCGGGAAAGGGGGGTGGGGTAATGGACATTGGGGAGGGTATGTGCTATGGTTAGTGCTGTGAAGTGTGTAAACCTGGCGATTCACAGACATGTACCCCTGGGGAAAAAATTGTTTATAAAAAAAAATTAAAAAAAATAAAATAAAACTTTTAAAAATTAAAATTAGAAAAAAAAAAAGAATGGCGTTTCAGTTTGGGCAGATAGAAAATGTTCTGGCAATGGATGACAGTGATGGTTGCACAAAAATGTGAATGTATTTAATCCATTAAACTGTACATTTAAAATGATTAAAATGATACATTTTTTAAAAAGATTTATTTTATTTATTTGATAGATCACAAGTAGGCAGAGAGGCAGGCAGAGAGAGAGGGGGAAGCAGGCTCCCCGCTGGGCAGAGAGCCCGACGTGGGGCTCGATCCCAGGACCCTGAGACCATGACCTGAGCTGACGGCAGAGGCTTTAACCCACTGAGCCACCCAGGCGCTCCAAAATGATACATTTAATATCATATATATCTTACTACAAAAAAAAGTTTCCAAAAATTCCAAAGGTGAAGCTGTTTGGATCTAGAATTTTCTTTATGGGAAGGCTTTTCTAGGGAATTTAAAGATTTTTTTCCTAAGATTATTTTAATAAATATGGGACTATTCAAGTCTTTAATTTTTTCTTGGGTTAATCTGAATGTTGTTAAGTTTGTAGGAAGTGATACATTTCATATAAAATTTCCCAATAAAGTTGTCCTGCACATACTGTACATACTTATTATTACCATCTTCAATAACATCCCATTTGTCTTTTTTTTTTAAAGATTTTATTTACTTATTTGACAGACAGAGATC
Organism: Mellivora capensis; assembly: GCA_004024625.1. Taxonomy (NCBI): domain Eukaryota; kingdom Metazoa; phylum Chordata; class Mammalia; order Carnivora; family Mustelidae; genus Mellivora; species Mellivora capensis. The sequence goes on along the minus strand of PISX010018594.1, from coordinate 40,314 downwards.
ACAAGTAGGCAGAGAGGCAGTCAGAGAGAAAGAGGAAGGGAAGCAGGCTCCCCGCTGAGCAGAGAGCCTGATGCGGGGCTCGATCCCAGGACTCTGAGATCATGACCTGAGCCGAAGGCTTAACCCACTGAGCCACCCAGGCGCCCCAACCATTTGTCATTTTTTATATTGACTTCTTGCACGTCCTCTCTTTTATTAATTCATTCTTACCAGTCTTTTATTAATTTCATAACTCTTTTCAGATATTAAACTCTGTATTAAACTCTGTATTAAAACTCTTTTCAGATGTCAGTTTTTGGGTAGGTTTCTCCTTGTTAACGTTTTGCCTAATTTTATTAGTTTCAACTTTTTTATTTCATTTTTTTATTTCTTCAGGTACATTTCTAACTTCTTGAAGGGGTTGATGATTTTCAGTGTTTCTTATCTTTTAATATATGGAATTAAGGACATACATTCTCTATAAGAATAACATCTGATGCATTCTACAGGTTTTTGAAATGATGTACTTACATTGTCATTTTTCAAAAGATATTTTAATTTCCATTGCAGTTTCTTCTGTGATCCTTGACTTCTTTGGAAGTATGCTGCTTAATTTTTAAGTATTTGGAAATATTTTCTAGGTTTTTAAAATATTTCTAGCTTAATCTCACTGTGGTCAGAAAATAATTCTGTATGATTTAAATATATGGACATGTATTGAAATTTACAGCCTACTATATGTTAAGATTTGGTAAATGCTCCTTGTGTACTTGAAAAGAATGTGTTTTTTTGCAGTTATTGGGTGCAGTGCTCCATATATATCAAATTGGTCATTGACTTTGTAGCCTGTGTAATTTTCTAGTTACTGAGGAAGTTGTATTAAAACTGTCATTATGATTGTGGTTTTTTTCCTTTGTCAGTTTTGCTTCATTTATTTTGAAGCTATGTTATTATGTTGTACTTAATTATACCTTCTTATGACTAATCATTTTATAATTACTAAATGTCCCTCTTTATCACCAGTGATGTTTTTCATGTTGAAGTCTATTTCATCCTATATTAATATGTAACTGAAACAGCTTAATCTAGGTTAGAGCTTTTAGAATCTATATTTTCCTGTCTTTTAACTCTCAACCAATTTGTATTCTTACATTTGAAATATGTCTCTTTTTTTTTTAAAGATTTTATTTATTTATTTGACAGACAGAGATCACAAGCAGGCAGAGAGGCAGGCAGAGAGGGAGGAGGAAGCAGGCTTCCCGCTGAGCAGAAAGCCCCATGTGGGGCTCGATCCCAGGACCCTGGGATCATGACCTGAGCTGAAGGCAGAGGTTTTAACCCACTGAGCCACCTAGGCGCCCCAAGTATGTCTCTTCTAAGAAGCATATAAATTTTTATTCAGTTAGATAATTTTTATGTTTTAATTGCAGTATATAATCCACTTATATTTAATGTAAATAATCATCTATTTATATTAAAAATATATTCTTACTACTTCTGTTCCACTTGCCTGAACATTTCTATGTCCTTTTTATTTTCTGTCCTTTTTTATTATCTACTTTTTATTTCTGTGCTAAGTTGTTCTTTATATATATAGACACTATTTTACTCTCTTATGGTGATTATCAACAAAATTAGCATACCCATTAAAGTCTCATATCAATATGTACTTTTACCAAAATGGACATTTTAATTCCTGTACAACATATTAACTCCAAATGTTCTACTCCACAAATTTGTTGTTTTTATGCATTTTAGTTCTACATATATTCAAAACTTAGAAAGTATTTTTTTAAAGATTTTATTTATTTACTTGACAGAGATCACAAATAGGCAGAGAGGCAGGCAGAGAGAGGGGAGGGGAAGCAGGCTCCCTGCTGAGCAGAAAGCCCAATGTGGGGCTCGATCCCAGGACCCTGGGATCATGACCTGAGCAGAAGGCAGAGGCTTTAACCCACTGAGCCACCCAGGCACCCAAAACTTAGAAAGTATTAATGTTGTTTTATAGAGTTGTATATATCTATTTTGGTGCATATCATTCTTAATTGTTATTGCTTGCATCTCAGATGATGTTTTGATGCATAAATAACTCCATTTAATATTTCCTTTAGTGAGGCTCTGCTTATGAAAAATTCTCTTGGTGTTTATTTGTCTAAAAATGTTTTTTATTTCATCTTAAGTTTTGCCAATATAAACATTTAAACCTCTAATTTCCCCCTAATAACTGCTTTAGCTTCTTCCCACAAACTGTGATACACAGTATTTTCTAATTTCCTTTGAGAGTTCTTTCGCCTTTGATTATTTAGAAACTTGGTTTCTAAATAATCAAAAATTAATCAAAAATTAGCTTGGTTAATTTTTAACTTGGTTAATCAAAAATTAACTTGGTTAATTTAAAAATATTTTAGGTTTTCCTTGATATCTTATTGTTATTGATTTCCAATTTAATTCTTGTTGTGGACTGAGGATATACTCTTCATGCTTTCAGTCCTTTCGATTTATTGAACCTTGATTTATGGCCTAGGATACATATTCTCTGTTTGGTAGGGGTCCTCTTCAATAAATGTCAAATTGGTCAAGGAAATAGATAGTATGTCCAAATCTTCTTAAGATTTGCTTTTGTTTTTGTTTTGTCTGGTTGACTAACTTGTTTTGTCTAGTTGTTCAATAATTTGCTAAGAAAGTCATATTAACATCTCCTAATATAATTGTAGAATTGCATACTTCCCCTTCAAATTCCATCCGTTTTCCCCTCATGTATTTTGAAGTTCTGCTTTGTGACTCATGTCTTTTCCTGATGGATTAACTTTTTAATTATTATGATGTCTATATCTTTAGTGACACTCTTTATCTTGAAATCTATTTTATTTGATATTAACAAAGCCATTCCAGCCTTCCTCAACTTGCTGTATGCATGGTGTACTATTTTTCATCCTTTCTTTTGCAGTTTACCTCTGTTTTATTTTTAATTGCTTATCTTATAGACAGCATGAAGTTGAACCTTTATTCTTAAAAAATTCCATTCTGGGGGCACCTGAATGGCTCAGTTTGTTAAACAGCTGACTCTTGATTTTGGCTCAGGTCATGATCTCAGGGTCATGAGATCCAGCCTCAAGTAGGGCCTCATTCTGGGTGTGGAGCCTCTTTAAGATTCTCTCTCCTTCTCACCTTCTTCCCCTCCCTCTCATGCATGCTATTTCTCAAAAAAAAAAAAAAAGAAAAGAAAAGAAAAAAATCCATTCTGGGGCACCTGGGTGGCTTTGTTGATTGGGCATCTGACTTGCGGGTTTTTACATGGTTCATAATTTTAGTGGTGTGGGATCAGGCCCTGTGATTGGCTCCATGCCCTGCCTGGAGTCTCCTCGGTATTCTTTCCCTCTTCCTCTCCTTCTGCACCTCCCCAAACTCATGAGGGCATGCATCCTCTCTCTCTCTTTCAAAAATAAATAAATAAGTAAAATATTTTTTTAAAAGTTTAAAAAATCTATTCTGATAGTGTGTGGCTTCGAATTGGAGCATTTAATCCACCAACATCTCATATTCTCATTGATATGGCTGTATTTAGATATTTAGGTTTACCATTTTAATATTTGTTATTTCTTTGTGTTCTCTTTATTTTGTTCTTTCCTTTTTTTTGATTACTTGAGTAATCTCTGTTGATTGAATTTCATTTTATCTATTGGTTATTTTTCTGTACTGGCTTATATATTTTTTATTGGTCCTCAGACTCATAGGTAATACTATGCCACTTCACATAGAAGGTTGAAATCTTGCAACCACTTGCCTCTGTCATCCTTTATACTATACTTGTTATGGGTATAGCTTCTCCATATATAAGTCACAATGAAATGTTATGGTTTGGGCTTTAAGTTGTTACATATATTTTAGAAAACTTAAGAAAATATAGACTTTTATAATTACCTATTTACTATTTTTGATGCTCTTTATTCCTTCCTGAAGAGCTGAGTTTCTTTCATATCATTTGCTTTCAATTTGAATAAATTTTTAAGCATTTTTCATAGTTCAAGTTTATCATCAGTGACTTATCTTAAGATACTGTCACCTTAAAATGTCTATATTTCTTCTTCATTCTTGAATGGTATTTTCCTTGTGTATGGAATTTGGGGTTAAGAGGTTTTCTTCCTCTCTCCAGTACTTTAAAAATGATATTCCATTGTTTTCTGCCCACATTAGTCTCTTGTGAATTATTTCTTTGAGTATAATGTGTTTTCTCTGTCAAAGATTTCTCTGTCATTGGTCTTCAGCAATTTGACTAGGAAGTGCATAGATATAATTTTCCTCTCAGCTACTGGTTGAATATTAGTAAGTGTCTCAAGAGAAATGTCAGACTCATCTCTGTGTGTCTGTGTTTGTGTGTGTGTGTGTGTGTTTCTCCCAAGCTCTGGCCCTGCAAGTTCACTATTATGGAAGCTTCTTAATGACTTCAAAAAATTCTTTTTTTTTTTTTTTTTGTCAGAGAGAGAGCGAGAGAGCGAACACAGGCAGACAGACTGGCAGTCAGAGGCAGAGGGAGAAGCAGGCTCCCCGCCGAGCAAGGAACCCAATGTGGGACTCGATCCCAGGATGCTGGAATCATGACCTGAGCCGAAGGCAGCCGCTTAACCGACTGAGCCACCCAGGCGTCCCATGACTTCAAAAAATTCTTAAAAGTATTTTAACAACTTTTCTACTTGTTTGCTGCAAGAAATTCATTCTGCAAAATGTTAGTCTTCCATTAGAGGAACTGGAAAATATAATTTTATGTTATTATTTCCATCATTGTAAAATGCTCTTTCTTTTCTTTATAAAGTTTCCTCAGGAGGTTATACAATGAGAAGCTGAATAATTTATTAAGAATACAGTGTCTGGATTCTGACTACCCAAGTTTAAATCTCAGTTCTGCCACTTAGTAGCTTTGTTTTGTTGGGAATTTTACTTAATTTCTCCAGGCTTCTTTTTTCTCATCAATAAAGATGAGATTATAAAAGCAAGTACTTCAAGGTGTTGATATATGAAATAAATGAATCAATATATAGAAAGTGCTTAAACTAGTACCTGAAGATGGGTCATTTAGTAAAGTGTTTGTAAAATGAAATACCTTACATTGTAAGACTCTTCTTACTAATGACTAGTCAACTGACTTCTTTTCATCTTTTACACATCCAATAAATGTGAGTACATAACATGGTGAAACGTTAGACAGGGTGGATAACTGCTATGGAATAGGTTTTCTCAAAGCAAATAGTTGAGAATAAGGAGAGAAGTTATTTAGTTAGGGAGATCACTAAGGCTTTATGGAATATGTGACATTTGAACTAGACCATTAAAATTGGATAAATACTTTGGATAGGTTTTCAAGAAGGAGATAACATGGACAGGGGAAATTTATGTAAAGAGCATGAATAAAATTTTGAAACAACAGAATGATCTGAGAGAATGGAAATAGCACGAAATAGCAGAAATAGCATGATTTGGCAGGAATATGAAGCAAAAGTATGAAAGTAGATTTATAGAAACCTGGAGGGAGAGTTTGAAGTAATTCTGATGCCAGGCAAAGAAGTTTACTCTTAATTAAATAGGCAAATGAAAGTCATTTGGTGACCTAATGTCTAACAGTAGGAGAACACTTTAGTAAATTATAGAACATTAAATCAGTGGACTATTATGTAACCATTAGATTAGATTATTTGGAGACCATGTAATATCCACAGGTTCTTAAGAGGAAATAAGTGAACTGAACAGAATACAAAGTTATATTTATGCTAGCTGAAGTTTTATGACAATCATTTCACAATGTATGTAAATCAAACCATCATGCTGTACACCTTAAATTTCTATAGTAATGTATACCAATTATTTCTCAAACTGGTAAAAAATATAAAAGCAAGAACACTGCAAATGAATAAAGTAAATAAACAAGGGAAACATTATATCTATGCTTTATTAGTAACTCAGAAACATTGTCTATTCATATGAGTAAGGACCAGAGAAGATAATCATAGAATAAATTGTTTTAAAAGTGGTGATATTACAGGTTATCTTTCTCTTTGTGATGTTTTATGCTTCTGCCACAAAAAAAAAGATAATTGAAATCAGGGTTATCCTTTAGGAGAATTAATTCATCTTTGAGATATGAAATAAACTGGTTGAGATAAGTAAAGAAATATTAGGACCTAGAAGAGAGGTTGTGGGGACTTGGACCAGACTCACAGTAATAAGGCAGAGAAGAAGGCTTCAGTGCCAGAAAAAATCGAGAGTTCACATATATAGAAATCTAAAGGGGTATAAGATGTGGGGGAGTAAGTGAGGCAAGTGGAAGGGGAAAGTCAAAGATGTTTCCAGTAGTACATTTTCAGAACAGTAGAGAAATTAGGCAGATTGAAAATGATTTAAGAAGTGTATAGTTGGTGAAATGGGAAGTTTAAGCTTTTTTGTCTTAGAAGTTTGGCGGTAATGGCAATGAGAAGAGAATGAGGTGGGATTGAGTTTTACATAGAAGCAGAAGGAAATGTTGTTATTAGACTGAGAAAGATAGGACCAGGCTGACAGAAAAGGAAGAGAAGCCAATGACTGAACATATCAAGAAAAACCTTGATAATTGAAGGATTTCATTTTCATATTGAATAAGGCTAATAATAGTGATATTTGGTATAAATATGAAGCTCCTTTGCATCTATAAAATTTTTGTGTGTGTGTCATGTTTTATATGACTTTTTTACAGAACCTGTTCTGCCCTACCTTCTTTTCTGAGGTCATACTCTATTTTCTCCTATTCCCCCTCACTTACTCTCTTCTAGCAACATTGACCTCCTGGCTGTTCCCCAGACACACCAATTAAGCTCCTACTTGAATGTTGTTATTCTTGATGCTCATTCTGCTGGAATGCTCATCCTCAAGAAGTATTCATGGCTTAATTTCTCACTTCCCATAGGCCTGTGCTCACATGCCATCTTGTCGGCAAGGCCTTCCCTGATCATATATGGTCACTTTTTACTATACCCTGTTTCATCTTATTCAGAGCAAATGTCACTATCTGAAATTATATACTAAATTCTTTTTTTATATGTTTATTGTCAGGCCTCGCTAGAAAGTAAGCTCCATGAAAACAGTCCACTTATTAATACATCCTTAGAATCCATAATAGTGTCTGGCATATAGTAGATACTAAGTAAACATTTATTGAGTAAATGAATGAAGTGATGCCCCCAAACAATCCTGTAAGGTGAGGAGGACAAATGATGATCTAATGATCCCTATCCCATCTCTCCATTTTGATGAACAAAGAAACAGGTTAGAATAGATAAGAGAGGGGTGCCTGGGTGGCTCAGTGGGTTAAAACCTCTGCCTTCGGCTCAGTTCATGATCCCAGGGTCCTGGAATCAAGCCCCGCGTCAGGCTCTCCACACAGCAGGGAGTCTGCTTCCTCCTCTCTCTCTCTGCCTGCCTATCAGGCTATTTGTAATCTCTGTCTGTCAAATAAATAAATAAAATCTTTAAAAAAAAAGAATAGATAAGGGACTTGCTCAACAACAAGCAGCTTTTAAGTGATAGAGTTGGTAACAGAACCAAATCCTTTGGCATGTTTGTTGAATCCCAAGACCAGCTGACCACAAAAGGAAAGGTTATCCTTGGAGAGAGGAGCAAAGGAACAGCAGGATGAAGACAGAAATTTTAAAGTGTACAGGATGTAAACTGAGGGAATTCTTATCAAGTAGGAGGGAGGTGTATCTGAGGAATTGGGAAAACAAAATCACAAGAGCAATTTTTGAAGAGAACAGGAAAGATGAACTATACCAGAATGGACAGCTGAAATAACTAAAGCTGTGGAGTTGTAATTTGTGTAGCTTAAATATAAATTATTAAAAATGGTGAATGGCTACTTAAAGAGATCGGAATTATCTATTGTCTAGAGCATGGGTATAATGATGGTCATGACGTCAGGAGAAGGAAATTACATGCATTTTGGCATGAAGTGAGGTGGTGGCTGTTCTAGAAACAGAAATACAAGTAAAATATTCCCAAAGTTGCACCTGGGTGGCTCAGACGGTTAAGCATTCAACTCTTGTTCTCAGCTCAGATCTGATCTAGGGTTGTGAGTTCAAGGCCCACATTGGGCTCACACCCAACATGGAGCCTACTTAAAAAAAAATAAATTTTTTTAAAAAAGGAATATTCCTAAAGATCAGTGAGCATAACTTGGTGATTGATGGAATATCTGGAGTAAATGACTAAAAGTTCTGAGCCTGGAAGCCCAAGAATATATTGTTTATGCTTTAGGGGATAGAAGACTTAGAAGTAACTATTATATAAATGCATTTTATTCTTTGCCATATTTCTGAGAAAAGAGTAGTATGCTGAATAGTATGCTGAAATCACAGTCCAAATTTTATAGTACATAAATGCAAGAGCCATGTAGAAGTACATTAGGTATGGATATACTTTTTGGACCATTACATCAGAATAATTTTGTGTCTCCACTTTGTGTAAGGGGTAATATTAGCATTATAAATGTCAGTTACATTAACTCAACTTTATTCCTGGCACAGTGAATTTCAAACAGCAAACAAGATAGCACTTCAGACTTAGTATCCCCTAATGTTGTTAAATTCATCTAATTAAAAGATAACGAAATATTTAATAATGGGAAATTATCTCTGAAGCAAAGTCTTTGATTATCTCTTTTTATGATGAGAAGTAATAGGAAACAGACTTTCTCTCACACACACACATACTGTCTTGATAAAGTTATATATTTTTGGAATATAACAAGCCCCTGGAAAATTCATTTGCATTTATATAATTTAAAGCGTCTTGTTGTGACCATTGTCCTCGAACAGTCTGCAAATGAAAGAGTTTATATCTGTATTACTAAATGAAAGAAAGGTGGCTACCCACTGTGCCTTAGAGCTTATTTGTATTAACATCTCAGCCTTATTACTTGTGGTATTCCCTACAGGGATGAGAAGCAACCATTCAGGGAAGAGGATAGCAACTCTTATATTCAGTCAAAAATGGTTAAACCAGTCATACATTTAGAATTTAGTTGTGAACAGAAATGTAGGTAGGATATTAAAATTTGCCAAGCCTGAACTAGAGCAAAGAAATGAGCAGAGGTAGAAGAAAAGTTGGCCTTTTCCGTGTGCCAAGGCAACTAGGGAACCCAAGTGGGAGAAGAGTGTAGATTTGGCACTAGATTGAACGAATAACTGGCTGAAAGCATTATTGGCATATAGAATGGAAGTTGCAGATAAAATCTGAAACAAGAGAGGTATTCTTTCATCTTCATATAGAATCTAATCAACATACAAAAGAACTGGAACATTTTTCATAACACGAACTTATCTAAGTAAGGAGCACCTAGAACAACACATAGAATGTTATCAAAACCCCAGAAGACTTCCTCATAATCTCTTCTGGTCACAACCCCCATATTCCCACAGGTAAAAAACCTGCCTTCTAACAGCTTTCATGGTTTTTTTTTTACTTGATAGAAAAGGGATCATACCTCATAAACTTTGTGGTTCCTGGCTTTTATTCAAAATTCTGTATAGGAGATTCATACAGACTATTGTATAGAGTTGAGTTGTAATTTATGCTTATTGCTGTATAACATTCTTGTGTGACTATATAACCTTCTACTGTTGGTGGGCAATTGGGTTGTTTATATAATCTGGAGTTATTATGGAGGGAGTTATTATGAACATTTTAGTACCTGTCTTTTTGTCAATATGCATGCTTATTTCTGTTGGATATATACTCAGGTGGGTGTTTGCTGGGCCTTGGGAGTGCATCCATTCAGTAATGACTGACAAAGATTTTTCCCAAGTGGCTATATCAGCTTCACTCTTGCCAGCAGTATGAGAGTCTGAATTCCACATCCTGATATTTGGTTTTATTCTTTGTAGCATTTGCAGTTCTGGTAGATGTGTAGTAGTAGTTAATTGACTAATGTAGGTGAGTTCCTTTCCACATGTTTGTTAGAGTCACTTGCACATCTTCTTTTGTAAAGTTCTCATTCTAGTCTTTTTTTTTTTTCTCTCTCCATCTTGTCTTTTCATTATTGATATCCTACAAATAGTCTGGACAGAAGTCTTTTCTTGAATATAAGTATTATCAATATCCTTTATTCTGTGAGTTCCTTTTCACTCTTTTTTTAAAAAGATTTTATTTATTTATTTGAGAGAGAGCAAAAGCGAGAGAGTTCATAGAGGGAGAGGGAAGCCGACTTGCCGCTGAGTGGAGAGCTTGATGCAGGGCTTGATCCCAGGACATTAAGGTCATGCATGATCTGAGCCGAAGGCAGAAGCCTTTTTTTAATTTTGTTTTTTGTTTTTTGTTTGTTTCCACTTTTTAATGGTGACTTTTGATAAATAGGAATTCTAAATTTCAATATAGTCCAAATTATCATTGTTTTATTTTATGATGAATGCTTTATAGATTCCATTTCAGAAATCTTTGGCTACTCCAAGTTCACAAAGCTGGATTTATTTTAAATTTGATTTGCAATATATTTGAAGTTGATTTTTGTTTATAGTGTAAGATACAGGGATCTAGATATTTTTTCTTATGTGACTATCCAGTTGCTCCTGCACTATTTATTGAAAAGGTCTTCCCTTGCTCACTGCACTCTTGTGACAGTTTTGCATAAATCAGATGACCATATATATGTGGGGCTTTTCCTGAACTCTCTCTTTTGTTCAGTTGGTTAGTTTGTATAACCTTTTGCTAATATCACATTGTCTTGTTGTAGCTTTATAATGCCCTTGGTATCTGAAAGTGTAAATCCTCCAGCTTTGTTGATCTCTGTCTGTTTTGTTTTGTTTATAACCATCAACATGGACTAAATAAGTGAATGAGTTTTACCTGACAGACACATTAAAACATGTCTTTTCCAAACACCTGCTACTGTATGTTCAAATACTATGACAATTTTTGCCAAATGTGCCAAATTTGGAGGTCAGCTCTGAACTTTCAACTTCAACTTTTTTGATGTTTTTGGAAGTTTTTTTTTAAAAATTTCAATTCATAGAATTTTATCTCTTTCTAATGTATATTAGATTATACAAAATGCTATTAGAAGAAATGGAAAACATTTGGCAACACCAAGCAAATATATCTGTAGGTCTGACCCATTATAAATGTTCTGAATAACAATAACAAAATGCTGATCTCTTTGAAGGGGTTGGGGCAAAGGAGGAGGTTAGGGATCCAGTGTCACATTAACTGGGAGGAGTGCTACTAACATCACACTATAATTCACAGGATACTTTTCCATAGCAAAGAATTATCCAGCCCCAAATGTCAAAAGTACAATTATTATGAAAGCCTGTTCTAAAGATGAGACTCCTGAAACCAATATGACACTATAGGATAACTGACTAGTTTTTATTTATTCTTTTGTAAGATTTTATTTATTTATTTGACAGACAGAGATCACAAGTAGGCAGAGAAGCAGGCAGAGAGAGAGAGAGGGGAAGCAGGCTCCCTGCTGAGCAGAGAGCCTGATGCGGGGCTCGATCCCAGGACCCTGAGATCATGACCTGAGCTGAAGACAGAGGCTTAACCCACTGAGCCTCCCAGGCGCCCCCTAACTAGAATTTAAATAAAACCTTGAAACAAACAAGCAAAAAATAAAATTTCAAGTACTAAGAATAATTAAAAAAAAATAAAGATAATGAGAAAACTGAAGGGACCTGGTTGGAAATCAGCAAGAATTTGTAGACTAGAGGGAATAGCTACACAAAATGCCTTAAATCAGTGCTCAGTCTGAGAAGGTGAAAAAAGCCTTTAGCCATTTCTTAGCATTAATTTTTGCCATGGCTATCCTGGCGGCCCTGATTGTGGGTTCTAAGGAACTTTGTTGCCATTAAACTTCAGCCTTATGCCATTATAATATTTTGCAGATTCTTCAGGGAGTATCTCAGTCCCTCGGACTAGAAAGGAAAGAACTCAATGCAAGTGTTTACTCCATCAGGGGAACTATTTAAGGCATTTTGCATATGTCATATCAAGTATTCTTACAATAACACTGTGAAGAAGCTCTTATCGTATATTTTACAGTGTGAGGATATTTTAGATATAAGTAAAATGGAACTCAGAGGATATAATTTCCTTTGGATATATATAGATATATAAAATTGAAACTCCCATCTGTCATAAAAACTCACAGTGTAATTGTATGTAATATTATACATAATGTATAATATATGGCTACAGTTTTAATTAATATTTATGTGCTTGCACTTAACATATAATATTCTATGTCTTATATCTTAATATTATTCCATTTTATATATAAGGAAATTGAAGTTCAAAGAGATAAAGTTAATTGTACAAGGATGTACAGCTAATATGTGATAGCCTATTAGATTACAAAGTGTTCTTCACTGCTGCTCTGCTCCATTAACTGATGTATGCATGTAAATGTAATTTATACACCATGAAAAGATATAACTATTGTTATTCAAAAATTCAATCTGGAAGCAATTTAAAGAAATTATGTTTTAGCATTATAAATATTAGGAAGAGAGGGAAATATGTTTAATATTTAATATCAATATGTTTTAAGCCTCTTACAGACAAGAACTATAAGAATTCTTGTGCGATTTGTTTTCTGATAATGTAGTTAGAGTTTTTAGAGATTCTCTAATCTGAATTTTTGAAATCTGTTGGACTGAAAGCTTTCATTATCATAATTACTTTTATTAGCTAATCAACTTGAATCATACAAAATTACTTGAAATAATGTTTAAATAATTTTTCTCAATTATTTAACTCTATTCTTCTTCATAGAATCACTGATCAACAGCCTGTCTTTGGAGATTATGACTGTCAATATCTTCTCTAGGCTTGAACTGTTTAGAGCCACAGCTTTCAAGTGTGGATTATTTGCATTTGACAGTAATTGTTCATGTTTTAGCTAAATTCTTTAGGTGGTTTATTGCAAATTGCTTCTCTGATCTATAGGCAAGTAGAAATTTTTTTCTAAAAGTAGTTTTGAGGCTTCAAAGCTCTGTGCATAATTTTACAAAGAAGAAAGATGTCAAATTTCACCAAAGTTTCAAGCAATATACTTTCTACTATACAGTACCCAAAACATCATTCTTTGCATTTGTAACAAAGTATTGATTTATGCAGCATACCAGGACAGGGTGATAGATTTTTGTAGAGGGTTAACAATTATATATATAGATAGATAGATAGATAGATAGATAATATTAAATATTTTATGAAACTATGTTTATATATGTAATATCTTAAGAATATTATGTATGTATATGAAATTCTACTTTATTGACATCTAATTTATGCACCATAGTATTCGGCCATTGTAAATGTTTAATTCAAGGATTTTGAGTAAATTTACAGAGTTGTTCAATAGTCACTGCAATCTGTTCTAAAATATTTCTGTCACCCACTTGGCCATCAATCCCTATCTCCACCACTCCCCCCAAAACCACTTATCTTGTTTCCACCTCTATAGATTTGTCTTTTCTGGACACTTAATACAAATGAAATTATGCAATATGTGTTTTTTAATGTCTGAATTATTTCACTCAGTGTAAGGTTTTCAAGGTTCAGCTACATTGTAGCATGTATCAGTATGTCATCCCTTATATGAATGAATAGTATTCCATTGAATGGATTTTTACCAAATTTTATTTATCTATTCTCAGTTGAGGGACATTGAATTATTTCTATTTTTGTTATTATGAATAATGCTGCTATGAATAGTCATGTACAAGTCTGTGTAAATGCTTTCTTTTTTTTTAGGTATGTACTTAGGAACAGAAGTGTAATTGCTGGGTGATATGGCAACTCTATGTTTAACCTTTCAAAGGCCTGTTTGACTGTTTTCCAAAGCAGCTGAACCATTGTATATTTCCACCAGAAAAATCTAAGGTTTCAAGGTTTTCTATAACCTTATCAACAATTTTTATTATCATTTTTATTACAGCCATCCTCCTGGGTGTGAAGTGGTATCTCATTGTGGTTCGGGTATGCATTTCCCTAATGGCTAGGATGTTAATTATCTTTTTGTATGTTAATTGTCCACTAACACATCTACTTTAGAGAAATGTCTATTCAGGTCCTTTGTCCATATATTTAAACCAGGTTGTTTGTACTCTTATCACTATGATGTAAGAGTTCTTTATATATTCTAGAAACAAGTCCTTTGTATGTTTTGATTTGATATATGCTTTGAAAATATTTTCCAACCTATTTTTTTTTTTTGTCCATAAAAAAGGGGAAATGAGTGACTTTTCCTGGGTGGTCTTGGAATACCATTTTGTCATTAGCCATTCTGCATCTCCATTTCCACATCTGAAAAAGAAATTTCATACAACATAGTGGTATCCTATTGTACCTCAGCAAAAGGTAAAACACAGCACATATTCTGGATACAACAATTTTACCGGAAGAATGAAGACAGAAAACATTTCTATCAAAATAACATCCTAGGGGCGCCTGGGTGGCTCAGTGGGTTAGGCCTCGGCTTTCGGCTCACGTCATGGTCTCAGGGTCCTGGGATCGAGCCCCACATCGGGCTCTCTGCTCAGCAGGGAGCCTACTTCCCCTTCTCTCTCTGCCTGCCTCTCTGCCTACTTGTGATCTCTCTCTCTCTGTCATAAATAAATAAAATGCTTAAAAAAAATAACATCCTAGCTTTCCAATGTCGTGTTAATCCTTCTTTCCTTCTCCTAAACAGAATTCATATTTACTCTTATTTTCTGTATTTTGTGTGTGTGCCTTAAAAAGTGCTTTGTTTGACTAAACTGTGATGCATTGGAGGTGTTTAATAACCTTTGATATTCTATGACATATAATGGAGATATTGTGACAAATACCTCCAGCTTCTCCCAAGCACTCTTTTAGAGAGATACTGCTATATTCTAGCCTCTTTATCATGTATGAATGGTGTGTAAACACTGAATTGCACCAGAAGAGATCATGTTTAAGATAACCCAGCAGTAAATGTTTTGATAAAATGAAAACCCTGTGTAAACAACTTCTCTGTGATTATTTTTTTATAATTTTAATTTGTATGTTGTTATCGTTTCTTCAAGCAGAATAGAGCTATCTTATATTTTCGTGTCTTTTTTGTGGAATCATGGAATCTTATTGCTGGATGGAGAAACTCAGGATCAGAGAGGCTATCTTATTGTCACTCAGCTACTTAATAGCAAAACTATCATCATGAAACTCCACATGGATGGCTATTATCGCTTGCTACAATGCTTTTACATTATTGATAACTCAAGGTAGAGATAACAGTCCACTAGAATGAATAAGCCTGCATGAAATTATTTCCTACAAAGCACACTTAAATTGGACTTCATATGAAATATTGTAACCTAGATAAATCCCGTTATTATTTCCTTTCTGTAAGAACTTTTCATAATTCAAAGTGACATTTCTAGTCCTAATATTATGAATGATAATAGATTAGAGTGTTTACCTTGAATATCTGAATTGATTTGCCAACTTTTCATAATGTAGTTCATACTTCTTTGTCAAATAGATATGGTGTATGTTTTTAGAAGAGATTCACGAGTAAGGATAAAACGTGACAGCATATAAAGAAATACAAACAAAACCATAAATACATGTATTTTTTTCTTCATTTGATTATTAGCAGATGTTTATGGCCTGAGTTTTTTTTTGGTTATATGTACATTATTTAAAAACAAACTTCATTATGGCTCTTTTTTTTCAATAAATGGATTATTAATCCAGGAGCTTAAAAGAGCTGAGATCAAAAAAGAAATCTAAACATACATAAAAGTTAAGGGACAATTTACATAAGGCTAAACACATTAAATAATACCCATTAAATAATACCTTGGTCAATTAATTCCTTCAAAAAATTTGATCATTTGTAAAATAAAATCGGAATATTGTTTTGAGGTTCTTTGAAATGTAAAACTGAAATCCTGGTGTTCAAATGTGACACCTAAAATTAATAACGACTTTAACATTCTCATTTTGTCCTTAGCTAAAACATTTAACAGAGAAGAAAGATGGATAAATCTATTGTATTTGTTGCTATTTTCCTAAACAGCATGCTTGAGATGGAATTGGTTCATTTAGTTTAAAATAAAGTGTTTGGACAAATTCTACTGCATGTTTACTAAATAAATCAGTCATCAAAATTTCAGAGATAGATGAGTTAATTAGCTGAAGAAAAGGACTGTTTTCCCACTTTCAATAAGAATAAATGTGTTTACTTTCCAGTAGCTCATTAGCAAAGTTGGGAATACAGCATATCCTTTCATTAAGGGGAAAAAAGCTCCCAGTGAAGTTTACTTGTATTCTCTTGTGAATTTAAAAGGGTGATTTTAGGCAATGAAATTAATTTCTTTCCTCAAAGCATCTTAATATAAAAATAGATTTTCTGACACAGAGAATGAGCAAACATCAACAGTTTGTGATTCATGCTGTAGACAGAAATGTTTAAATGAAAGGGCAATTAAATCATTTTATGGGATAGAAGTATGAGGAAACATGAAGATATCATCTAATGCTATTCTGGAAATTGCAGTACAGTTATATTTTCTGTTTTCTTGTTGTTTTCACAAGCATTAGCTAAGATAATATAGCCAAAGGCAAAGGGTATGTAGTTTTTTAGTGTTTTGTTGCAAAATGAAAACCCCTATATTATTTTATATGAAATGCATCATACTTTAGTTTAAAGATGGTTAAGAAAATGAGAGCTTATGGGACACCTGGGTGGCTCTGTCAGTTATGTGTCTGCATTCGGCTCAGGTCGTGATCCCAGGGTCCTGGGATCGAGCCCCCACATCAGGCTCCCACTCAGTGGGGAGCGTGCTTCTCCCTATCCCTCTTCTCTCTCTCTTTCTCTGTCGAATAAATAAATCAAATCTTAAAAAAAAGAAGGAAAAGCTTGAGCTCTGGTCCCAGTGGTGATGTAGGAGGCTCTTAAACATTCCTCCTCCCATGGACATACCAGATCTACAGCTACAAACAACAGTTCCTGCTGAACAAAATCCAGAAACCAGCTGAGTGACTTCTACACATCAGACAAATGAACACATATCCACATTGATGTGGGGAAGAAAGACTGAGACACACTCTAGCCAGAAACCCTACCCTCAGCACAGCTACAGAGATTTGGATGGAATGCCTCATCTTTTAAGACTTTCACCTGAGAGATGGGTCCCCAAAACATCTAGCTCTGAAAGCCAACAGAGCTTGATCCATGATACCCACAAGACTATAACAAAGTAATAATAACAAAAGGATTTCCTCTGGTTATTCCCTCAGGGTTTGGCCCAGAGGTCCCCCAGAAAGAGGCCTATTTATAGGCTTCAAAAGCTGCTGCCTGAGGGTCAGAACTGCTTGAGACTTTCTTTTTAAAGATTTTATTTATGTATTTGAGAGAGAGAGAGAGAGAGTGGAAGAGAGAATCTGAAGCAGACTCTGCACTGAGAATAGAGACCGATGCAGGGCTCGATTCCACAACCTCAAGATCAGGACCTGAGCTGAAACCAAGAGTCAGACATTTACCCACTGAGCCATCCAGGTGCCCCTTTTTAACCCAAGTCTCCAAGTAAGTCACAAACTTAGTAGAAGCTGCCCTTCCCCTTTCAGTACTGCTCTGTCACCTTGAGGTTTTGAGGCATCATGTATGAACATCCTTGGTATTGGCATTTCTGTGAAGAAGCACTATCAGAAATGGCAGATGTGAAGCTTCCTGTGGCAGTTTATAAATAAAAATAGCAAACATTTATTAAGTGCTTACTCTATCAGATGAAGTAAATGCCTTCTTTGATCTGTTAACTGGAGATAATAAAAACACCTTCTCTACCTAATAGTGGTTTTACAAATAGTAATAATAATAATAATAATAATAATAATAATAAGCATATATCGAGTACTAAATATTCATCAGACATCTTCTATGCATTAGTTTATCTAATTCCCTTTATCATCCTTATTTCCCTTTCTTTCAGTTTCTGCTCCAATAACAACAAATTTCCCTCTAGAACAACTTTAGAACAACTTTCCACTGTGTATACAATACAATAAGCATTTTCACTTTTTGTTCTGAAGCAGATGGCATCTTTTCCCTGCTCAGCTCCCTGTAGATGTGGAACTCAAGGCATAGAGAGGTTAGATTACTTGCTCAAGTTATGCAGTTAGGGAACAGTCAGGCTTATTTGCCCCCAGGAGTCAGGTTTCAGAGTTTACATGCTCATTTGCTTAGCCATACTACCTCCTTGCCTTGGATGGCAATAAGCGGAAGTGCCAGTGAATGGAAATTGGAGTAAATGGGATTGGGAAAGGAAAGGTGACTAAAGCCATCAGACTCATTGTCAACTTCCCATGAGAACCATTTTGTGGCTTTTCAGAAATAATGGGAGGTTAATCTGAGGAAGAGTGGTTTCCTGCTTGACAAATTCTTTTTAATTTGAAAATGAATGTCATTTGTATCTCCAGGTTGGGGAGGCCTGGGTTGGTTTGTATGGAAATGAGTAGCTTTAGAGAAGGTGATTCCTAATTTCCTATGTGGGCAAATTTCTATTCCCCAATTCTATGAACACCTAACATGGCACCATAAATGTTTAGAAGCAGTAGTATCTTACTGTCTGGTGGATACAAGTGAAAGAGCAGATAATGTCCTGAAGCTCATATTCATCTTGGTTTCTAGTAGAAGTTGGCTTTTTTTCTAGTTTTATTGAGATGTAATTGACATACAATACTGTATAAATTTAAGTTGTACTACAATGATTTGATTTACATATGTTGTGAAATGACTTCCACAATAAGATAACACCCATCATCTCATGCAAATACAAAAAAAGTGTTTTTCTCTGTGTAGTGAGAAGTTTTAGGATCTACTCTCTTAACCACTCTCAAATGTACCATATATTGGTGTTAACTATAGTGATGATGTTGGACATTAAAGCCCTAGTAATTATTTCTCTTATAACTGGAAGTTTTGTACTTTTGACCACATGCATCCAATTCCCTCAATCCCCAAACCCACACCTCTGGTAACCACAAATCTATTCTCTCTTTCTATGACTTTATTTAGATTCCAAGTACAAATACAGTATTTGTCTTAGAAAGCGACTTTTTAAGTGGTGCTTGGTTCTTGATTCTTTTTTGTATTCTGCTTCTTGAGGCTAAACAGGAGAGAATATGTCACACAATATCATGCAGGGCATATCTAAACATAATGCCAGGCTGTTGAGAATGTGCCCTGTGTTTACAGATAATGTGGGAAATAACTTTCATCAGAAAGAAAATCAAACTGTGTACTGGTATTTGGCACAGAAATCAGGTTACAACCTTTTGTCCAGGTTGATCCAGAGAACTGTTGAGGGAACAAAACAGGAAGCTTGGCAAAAGCACTTTTAAGCTGCATCACATCTCTAATGATATAGGGCACAATTCTGCAAACCTTGGCAAGTTTAGCCACTTAAGCATCCGATAGAACACTGGGCATTATAGGACAAAGAAAAACTGAGTCATAGCCTTATAGGACAAAGAAAAACTGAGTCATAGCCTTTTTACAAAGTCCTATGGTACAGAGACAATGAACTATGCTCCTTTGGAAGGCAAACCCCTCCAAATGGGCTCTGTATCCTCTTCCCTCACACCTTGAGAATTTTGCTTTTCAATTTTTCCTTTCTGTTGCATCATCAATCTCTCATTGACTGCTGGATCCTTCAAGTTAAAGGCACTAAATACTCTATTAACTTTCAGGATTAAAACAACAAAATAAGTAAATCTCTCTTGACTCCTCTTACACCTTCAGCTACCGTTCTATTTCTCTCCTCTCTTTAATGACAAGTGGTATGTTTGGTCTCCACTTCCTCACAGTTCACATAATTTTTTTATTATGAAATGTGATGTGCACAGAAACCTATAGTAAATAGCACAATGTACATAACCATGCATTTATCACACAGCTTATCAAAGCTTAATATTGTGCCATATTTGCTTCAGATTAATCTTTTTCTCTCCTGTTTTTTCAGAACTAAATTTAGGAGATTGATTTTTCAAAGATTTTATTTATTTATTTGAAAGAGTGAAAGAGAGAAAGAGAGACAGAGAAAAGGAGTGGGGGTGGAGTTAGAGGAAGAGGGAGAAGCAAACTCCCCGCTGAGCAGAGACCCAGTCATGGGGCTCAACCCTGGGACTCCAGGACCATGACCTGAGCCAAAGGCTTAACCAACTGAGCCACCCAGGTACTTCTAGGAAGTTGATTTTAAGCCTATGTATCCTTCTCCCATTCTCTCCTTCATTTAAAACAAATAGTCACTATTGTGATCTTGTATTAAAATGGTTAATTTTTTTCAATTTTTACTATATATATATATATATATATGTATGTATATATGCAGCTATAATGTATATATGTGTGTAATGGATGTTTACCTTTATATCTGTATATAGATATTTCTGAGGCTTTTAAAATTATGTGCATGGTGTCACACTGTTCTTAGCATTCTGCAGCTTACTATTTTTCCTCAACTTTGTATTTGAATCTATCCCTACTGGTAAATATAGTTCTAGTTGATTTAGCTTCATTGTTGTGTAACGCTCTATTGTATGACTGTATATCAACTCAGTTAATTAATTAATTAATTTTCTATTAGATGCAATGTTAAATAACCATTTTTAAAATGTTTATTCCAGTATAGTTAACATTTAATAATCATTCTTACATAGCTCTCCTTTTACCCATTGATACAGTGTATCCACTAGGTAGTGAAATTGATAGATCAAAATATATGCATATTTTACCTACCATCAGCATATGAGTGTTACAATATTTCCACACTTTTGCTTACACAGTGTGGAAGAATATATTTTTTAAAAATTATGGGTAAAATTATATTGACTTTATGTTTTGATTCTCCTTCTTATTAGTGAGTACCTTTTCATATGTATATTGAACCCATCAGTTTATAATTTGCTGAATGTCCTGTACTTGTGCTCATTTTTTTATTATTAACATATAATGTATTATTTGCCCCAGGGGTCCAGGTCTGTGAATCATCAGGCTTACACTTTCACAGCACTCACCATAGCACATACCCTCCCCAGGGTCCATAATCCACCCACCCTATCTCTACTCCCCACCCCCAGGAAACTTCAGTTTATTTCGTGAGATTAAGAGTCTTCCTTATGGTTCCTCACCTTCCCGATCCTATCTTGTTTCATTTTTTCCCTCCTTACCCCCCCCATGACCCTCCACCCAACCTCTTAAATACCTCACATCAGAGAGATCATATGATAATTGTCTTTCTCTGATTGACTTATTTCGCTTAGCATAATACATTCTAGTTCTATCCACGTCATTGCAAATGGCAAGATTTTGGGTTTTTTGATCACTGCATAGTATTCCAGTGTGTGTGTGTGTGTGTGTGTGTGTGTGTGTGTGTATGTACACCACATCTTCTTTATCCATTCATCTGTTGATGGACACCTAGGTTCTTTCCATAGTTTGGCTATTATGGACATTGCTGCTATGAATATTTGGCTACTTGTGCCCTTTCAGATCACTATATTTGTATCTTTAGGGTAAATATCCAGTAGTGCTATTGCTGGGTCATAGGGTAGCTCTATTTTCAACTTTCTGAGGAACCTCCATGCTGTTTTCCAGAGTGACTGCCCCAGCTTGCATTCCCACCAAAATTGTAGGAGGCTCCCCTTTCTCCACATCCTTGCCAACGTCTGCTGTTTCCTGACTTGTTAATTTTAGCCATTCTGACTGGTGTGAGGTAGTATCTCACTGTGGTTTTGATTTGTATTTCCCTGACGCCAAGTGATGTGGAAGTACTTTTTCATGTGTCTGTTGGCCATTTCGATGTCTTCTTTGCAGAAATGTCTATTCATGTCTTCTGCCCATTTCTTGATTGGATTATTTGTTCTTTGGGTGTTGAGTTTAATAAGTTCTTTATAGATTTTGTTTATTAGCCCTTTATCTGATATGTCATTTGCAAATATCTTCTCCCATTCTGTCGGTTTTCTTTTGGTTTTGTTGACTGTTTCCTTTGCTGTGCAAAAGCTTTTTAACTTAATGAAATCCCAATAGTTCATTTTTGCCCTTGCTTCCCTTGCCTCTGGCGATGTTTCTAGGAAGAAGTTGCTGCGGCTGAGGTTGAAGAGGTATCCCAAAGATTTTGAAGAGTTCTGTTTTCATTTTCATTTGTTTCCATGAATTTTTTCAATTCTTCTTTAGTTTCCTGGTTGACCCATTCATTCTTTAGCAGGGTGCTCATTAGCCTCCATGTATTTAAGTTCTTTCCAACTTTCCTCTTGTGATTGAGTTCTAGCTTCAGAGCATTGTGGTCTGACAATATGCAGGGAATGATCGCAATGTTTTGGTGCCAGTGAAGACCTGATTTGTGACCCAGGATATGATCTATTCTGGAGTATGTTCCATGTGCACTAGAGAAGAATGTGTATTCTGTTGTTTTGGGATGGAATGTTCTAAATACATCTGTGATGACCACATGGTCCAGTATGTCATTTAAAGCCTTTATTACCTTGTTGATCTTTTGCTTAGATGATCTGTCCATATCAGTAAGAGGTGTGTTAAAGTCCCCTACTATTATTGTATTATTGTTGATGTCTTTCTTTGATTTTGTTATTAAATGGTTTATACAATTGGCTGCTCCCATGTTATGGGCATAGATATTTAAAAATTTTATATCTTACTGTTGGACAGACCCTTTAAGTATGATATAGTGTCCTTCCTCATCTCTTATGATAGTCTTTGGCTTAAAATCTAATTTGTCTGATATAAGGACTGCCACCCCAGCTTTCTTCTGATGTCCATTAGCATGGTAAATTGTTTTCCACCCCCTCACTTTAAATCTGGATGTGTCTTTGAGTCTAAAATGAATTTCTCGTAGACAGCATATCAATAAGTCTTGTTTTTTATCCATTCTGATACCCTGTGCTTTTTGATTGGGGCATTTAGCCCATTTACATTCAGAGTAACTATTGAAAGATATGAGTTTAGTGCCATTGTATTGCCTGTAAAGTGACTGTTAGTATATACTGTCTCTGTTCCTTTCTGGTCTATTACTTTTAGGCTCTCCCTTTGCTTAGAGGACCCCTTTCCTGTATTTCCTGTAGGATTGGTTTGGTGTTTGCAAATTCTTCTATGTTTTGTTTGACCTGGAAGATTTTTTTCTCTCCTTTTATTTTCAATGACAGCCTAGCTGGATATAGTATTCTTGGCTGTATATTTTTCTCATTTAGTGCTCTGAATATATCATGCCAGTCCTATCTGGTCTGTCAGGTCTCTGTGGGTAGGCCTGCTGCCAATATAATATTTCTACCATTGTATATTACAGACCTCTTGTCCCAAGCCGCTTTCAGGATTTTCTCTTTGTCACTGAGATTTGTAAATTTTACTATTAGATGATGGGGTGTGAACCTGTTTTTATTGATTTTGAGGGGAGTTCTCTGTGCCTCCTGGATTTTGATACTTGTTCCCTTGACAAAATTATGGGAATTCTCTGCTATCATTTGCTCCAGTATACCTTCTGCCCCCCTCTATCTCTTTCTTCTTCTTCTGGGATTGCAACTATTCTGTTTCATCTTATGGTATAACTTATCTCTTGAATTCTCCCCTCACGGTCCAGTAGTTGTTTGTCTCTCTTTGGCTCAGCTTCTTATTTTCCATCATTTGGTCTTCTGTATCACTATTTATCTCTTCTGCCTCATTTATCTTAGCAATAAGAGCCTCCATTTTAGATTGCACCTCATAAATAGCTTTTTTGATTTTAACTTGGTTAAATTTTAGTTTTTTATTTCTCCAGAAAGAGATTTTATTTCTTCAGAAAAGGATTCTCTAATATCTTTCATGATTTTTTCCAGCCCAGCTAGCACTTTGATGATCATCATTCTGAACTCTAGTTCTGACATCTTACTAATGTCCATAATGATCAGGTGCCTACCCATCAGTCCTTCCTCTTGTTCTTTTTGTGTGTGTGTGTGTGTGTGTGTGTGTGTGAGTTTTTCCACCTTGTCATTTTATCCAGGTAAGAATAGATGAATGAGAGAATAAAATACTAAGAGGGTAGCAACTATCCCAGAAAAATATACACTAAGCAAGAGAAGAAAGGGGGAAAAAGAAAAAATAAAAAAAGTATATATACACATATATATGTGTGTGTGTGTGTGTGTGTATATATTTATATTTATATTTATATATTAGACAGGTGAATAGAACAGAGCCACACATTTGATTTTGGGTGTATTTTGGCCCATTAGAAGAAACTGCCTCCCAAAATTTTAAAGAAAGAAAAAAATATTTATACAAAAATAAGGATAAATACAATGAAGGGATAAATATGAATGTAAAGATGAAAATTTAAAAAGTTTCTATAAAAGGAATTGATAAGAAGTTGGTTGAAAAAAGGAAAAAAAGAGTAAAGAATGTGATAAGGCTGGAGTCTAGAACAAAACCATGTGCTAGAGTTAGGGTATATTTTGATGTATTAGAAGAAATTGTAGGGGCGCCTGAGTGGCTCAGTGGGTTAAAGCCTCTGCCTTTGGCTCAGGTCATGATCCCAGAGTCATGGGATCAAGCCCCATATCAGGCTCTCTGCTTGGCAGGGAGCCTGTGTCCCTTCCTCTCTCTCTGGCTGCCTCTCTGCCTACCTGTGAGCTCTGTCAAATAAATAAAACCTTTAAAAAAAAAAAAAGAAGAAATTGTATCCCAAATTTATAAAAAAAAAAGCCCTATATGTATACAAAAAAAAAGGGTAAAATACAATGAAAGATAAAATATGCCTATAACAATGAAAATTTTAAAAGATTTTTAAAAAGGTATTGAGATAAAATAGTTAAAAACATTATAATAGGAAAGAGGAAAAATTTTAAAAATAGAATAAGAAAAATATAATTAAAAAATTAATTTTGAAAGACTAAATTGGGAGTTCTGCAGTTTTCATTGATCAGTGAACTTGGTCTTGGCTGCATGGTCTTGCTGATCTTCTGGGGGAGGGGTCTGTTGCAGTGATTCTCAAATGTCTTTGCCCAAGGTGGAATTGCACCACCCTTGCCAGGAGCCAGGCTAAGTAATCTGCTTGGTTTTGGTCTCTGGAGCTTTTGTTCCCTGAATGCTTTCCATACAGCTTTGGATGGCGGGAATGAAAATGGCGGCCCTCCAATCTCCAGGCTCATAGGAGCCAAGAGCTCAGGGCCCCACTCCTCAATGCACCCTCAGAGAAAAGCAGTCAATCCCTCTTGTCTCCCTGGTCTCCGGCTGTACTCTGAGTTCATCCAGCCTGTGACTGAGCATTTCTATCACTGGTGCATGGCCAATTTGGAGTCTCCAAACCCAGCTGATTCCTGCAGCATTCTCCTGTGCCACTTCTCCTGGTAGAAGAAGGAGGGGATCTCTCCAGATCTGCCATTTGTGAGGTCCCTGCTTGAAGAGCAGTGGCCCAATTGTGCCTCAGATCATGGCTTAAAGTAACCCTGAGCTGAGAGCCCACTTCTCAGCTCTGCCTCTGCAGCTGGCTTCCTTGCTCTGGTACCTGGGAGCTCTGCCACACTCAGACACTCCTGGTCTTTTTGTGTCCTCATGGGTCCTGAGACCACACTCTCCCTGCAAGGGCTCCACCCCCCACTTAGCCTCTGGAGTGACATCCCTCAGTGGAGCAGACTTCTAAAAGTTCTGATATTGTGCTCTGCTGCTCTCTCACTTGCCTTGCCGGGAGCCAGTCCCTCCTCCACCCCCACCCCCTCACACTCTATCTTCCTGTCACTTCAGATTCACTTCTCTGCATATCCTACCTTCTAGAAAGTGGTCACTTTTCTGTTCCCAGAATTGCTGCTCTTCTTCTCTTCTATCTCCTGTTGAGTTTGCAGGTGTTCAGAATGGTTTGATAACTATTTAGCTGAACTCCTGGGACTTGATGATATATTGGTCTCCTACTCCTCCACCATATTGTTCCATATCCCCACTTTTGCTCATTTTTATGTTTTAAAAAATCATATGTTCTTAAATTTCATAATAGTCTCCTCTCTTTTTTTTAAGATTTTATTTACTTATTTGACAGACAGAGATCACAAGTAGGCAGAGAGGAAGGCAGAGAGAGAGGAAGAAGCAGACTCCCTGCTGAGCAGAGAGCCCAGTGCGGGGCTCGATCCCAGAACACTGGGATCATGACCTGAGCCGAAGGCAGAGGCTTTAACCCACTGAGCCACCCAGGCGCCCCATCTCCTCTCTTTTTAAAATAGTTTTCAATTTTCCTTTTTTCCACGTTATCTCAAATACATATGAAGATTTTTGTATACATTATCTTAGGGGGTTGATTTTTTGGATTATCATTTATTCATTGATTTATTAACTCAGCAACTACTATTCACTCAGGAACATGTACCTACTATCATGCTAATTACTATTACTAGTAGTAGTGCATGTATTATTTTTCCGATGATACAACAGTGAGCAAAACAGACCATGTCCTGTATAAAATGGAACTTAAATTCTAGTGAGGGAATATAGAGACAAAAGGCCTCACTGATAAGATGGCTTATAGTCGGCGACCTCAGGAAAAGACAAAGCTAGCCATGAAAGAGAATGACAAGGGCACTTTCTTTTAGATGGTGTAGCTTAATGCAGCTGGAAAACAGCAAGGGAGTCAAAGTGGTTGGAGTAGAGTAAGAATTGTGATATTAAGAGGAGGTGAGGTTTAATAACTGTCCCAGTGCCTTTTACTTTAAAGTTGATTTTCCCTCCATTTTTTCCTAATGCCACCTTCATTACAAACCAACTTTTGATGCCTATTTGAAGCTATTTCTATATAAGTTTTGTTCCATTTGTTTATTAGCCCATACCTATATGACTATCACAAAATTTTCATTTTTATGGCTTTAAAATAAATCTTAATAACTGGTAGGACAAGTCCCACACCACCTTTTTCTTCTTCAAAATTGTTTTGATATCCCTAATTCTTTAGTTGTTCAGAGGGATTTTAGGGTCAGCTTCAAAAGCTCCATTAAGAATCTTTTGGTATTTTCATAAAAACATTGCATTGAATTTATTGACTGGTTTGGCAAGAATTATCATTATTATTATACGGAGTGCTTCTACTCATGGATATGGTGCATTTCCATACTCTTATTTATTATGTTATGTCTTTTAATTAAGTTTATAATCATACAATAAAGATCTTGAATTTTTTAAAATTTGAGTACTACTGGTGAAACATTTTTTAAAAACCACTATATTAAGGTATGATTGACATATAAAAACTGTAATTAATATACATGACTTGATGTGTTTAAAGTATACACCTGTGAAATCATCATCATAGTTAATGTGGTAAATTTACCCATCACCACCAAAAAAGTCTCCTCCTACCTTCTTTGGTTTTGCTGGTTTTTTTTCCCCTTTTGAGGTAAGAGCATTTTATATCATCTAATCTCTTAGGAAATTTTAAGTATATAATTCAACATTATTAATCATATACCCTATGTTGTACAGTAGATCTCAAGAACTCATCTATCTTGTGTAACTGAGACTTTTATATCCTGTGACCAATGCCTCTCCCACCATTCCCTTCCTCCTGCCCCAGGACCACCACCATTCTATTCTCAGCTTTTTGAGTTTGACTATTTTAGATTCCATATGTATGTGAGGTCATTTCTAACATTTGTATGGCTTATTTCACTTGAAGTCCTCCAGGTATGTCCATGTTGTTGCAAATGGCAGGATGGTGGCATCAAATACTTGGTTGATATAGTGGCAGTCAGGTTTCTTTACTGGAAAATTGTTCTTTTCATTTCCCTTTCCATATTGTATTCTTTGGAAAGAAGTCTATGTGCCAACCCTCACTTAAGGAGAGGGGAGTTTTGCTCGACTTTCTTGAGAGTAGAGCAGCTACATAAATTATTTGGAATTATTCTACAGGAGAGATTTGTCTTTTTTTCCCATTTATTTATTTATTCAATCATTTACTTATATCAGTATGAGCTCATGGACATTTATTTTATTCTTTACGTTATAATCCAGTACAACTTTATTTACTTTTTTTTTCAGATTATTCCAGTTTGGGCCATTAGAGCTCTCTCAGTTGGTTTCTGTGTCCATCTGACATATCCCCATCATCATGGATATTTTTTAGTACTTCCTTACTTTCTTGCATTACAAGATACTTTAAGCTCATCTTGTATGTTTTTTGATCCAGTCATTAAATCAGCCATTTTTCCAAAGATCTTTCTGGTTACTTTCATCTGAGATTGGCTTATTCTTCTCAATGCAATGAGCAATCAATCATTGCTTCTGGGTTGTTGTTGTTTTTAGGCCCACACAGCTGATAGAACAATGATACATACATATTTATACTAATCCATTTATAATCACATATTTATAAATATTTCTATATGCCCCATCTGTATTTATAGTAAGATAAACATGAGTTCATAATGATGAATCCAACTCTAATCCATTACCATATGGATCATTCTAGTCTTGCCTGCCTGTAAACTCCCACTCCAACAGTAAGAAGCCTAGATCCAATTTATTTATTTCTTTAGGTTCAGCATTGTTAGATCCAGGATTGTTAACCAGAATCCCTGGGAAAAAACAAGTTTATCTAATAATGTGCAGTATTTGTATATGGTTGTTTTTGTCTTTAGTCTTTGAGTCTCTACTTTTTGTCCTATAAAGTTCAGTAAATTTTGATAAATGCATAGTGTAATGTGTTTATCATTACAGTATCATACAGAATAGTTTCATAGCCTAAAGAACTCCCTGTACTTTTCCTATTCTTCATTCTTAAAATATGCACACCTTGAGCTGACAATCAGATCACTCTTGTATTTCCCATCATACAAATAAATAGGCTTTTAAATGGACTCAGTTAACAATATACTTTTAGGGGGCACCTGGGTGGCTCAGTGGGTTAAACCTCTGCCTTCAGCTCAGGTCACAATCTCAGGGTCCTGGGATCGAGCCCCGCATTGGGCTCTCTGCTCAGTGGGGAGCCTGCTTCCCCCTCTCTCTCTGCCTGCCTCTCTGCCTACTTGTGATCTCTCTCTCTCTGTCAAATAAATAAAAATAAATAAAAATCTTTTTAAAAATTTAAAAATGCTTTTAAAAAACCCAATATACTTTTAGGACCCATTCATATCTTTGAATGGGTGGATGGCTTTTTTTATTGTTGTGTAATATTCCATCATATGGATGTACTACAGTTTGTTTATCCACTTGCCCATTGAAGGACATTTTGGCAGCTTCCAGTTTTCTGTGATTATAAATAAATCTATAAACTTTCATGTGTAGGATTTTGTGTAGACATATATCTTCACCTTATTTGGGTAAATTTGAAGGAATACTATTGCTGGATTATATCATAAGAATACGCTTGGTGTTGTAAGAAACTGCCAAACTGTCTTCCAAAGTGGCTGTATCATTTTGCATTCCCACCAACAATTAATGAGAGCTATTGTTCTTCTTCATTCACACAGCACTTTTTATTGTCAGTATTTTGGATTTGAGCAATTTTTTATACTGATTTTGTGTACAGAAATATTGTTATCTGTCATCATTTGCATTTTAATTCTTCTGGATTTGCTGTATAAATAATTATGTAGACAGAAAATGATGGTAGGTTTGCTTCTTCCTTCTGTTCTGTATATGTTCAATTTAATTTTAAATTTTTCTTTTTAATTAGACTTTCTATAACTTCATTTTAGTATAGTCAACATTTTTAAAATTAAGGGGTTGTTTTTAACATTTCACAATTAGATGTCTATTGTAAAATGTATTGACACACTTTATAGAATTAAAAAGATTTCCTTAATCTGTATTTTGGTGAGAGTTTTTAATCATGACAGGATGTTTAATTTGATCTATTATTTTGACTCTTTTAAGACTATCATATAACTTTCTCTTTAAATATGTTAATATAGTATTAAAAAGTAGTATATGTTCTAATGATAAGCCATTCTTAAGTTTCCAGCAGAAATCCAGTTTATTCATAAGTCACTTTTAAAATACACTGATAGTCTTACATTGCTAATATCTTATATAAAACTTATATATTTATGTTCATAAATATATTTGGCTTTAAATGTTCTTTTGTATCACTATACTTGTCAGGTTTTTTTTGCAAAAATTATAGACCAGCCTCACAAAAGGATATTGAGTACTTTGCCATTTTCTCTATACTTTAAACTTTTGTATAGATTAACACTTTCTCTAAGATTGATACTTCTCATTTAAATATATAAAAACACACCTATTAATATGCTTTGTCCTAGTGGAGGATTTTTGCTGGGTATAGTTTTAAATTACTGATATAATTTCTTTCATGCTTACATGCATATAGTCCAAAGAAGTTTGCTATGAATGACAAAAGACATTTATATCCCTCCAGAAATTCCAAGGAAGTGCTTTTAGTTCTGTGTCAGGAAATTAAGACAAAGATCAAACATATTTTTCATTATACCGCACTTTGTCTAAGGCTGAATGATATAAAGGCAGTATTGAAATTACAAGATGTTGAAACCACAAGATGGAATCAAATAGGATCTAGTGTCACCTCTTGGAGGAGGGTTATCTAAACTGATTATGATTATATGAGTAAAAAATAAAGATTTATTTTGGCAAGGAATTTTGATGTAAGCATAATCACAGCAGCTAGTGTTGTTTACCCTAATACATATATACAGTGCATTATTTTTCAGGCTCTATTTTTTTGGCTAAAGGGAACCTTCTCAACTAAATTGAAGAACCTGAGGGACAGAATTGTAAAGGAACTAGAAAATTAGGGGAAAATCCAAGAAAGGGGAGAGCCATAGAGATAAAGCCCTGCATTTTACATAAAATAATCTTCATATGCATGTTCCTAAAAACAGCCTCAAAATATATGAACCGAAATTGACAGAGTTAAAGGAAACATAGAGAAAGTCACAAACCTCATTGGAGATTTTAAAACTTCTCTTAAGGGAGCCTGGGTGGCTCAGTTGGTAAAGCATCTGCCTTCCACTCAGGTCATGATTCCAGGGCCCTGGAATCAAGTCCCTAGTCAGCTCGCTGCATAGCACAGGGAGTCTGCTTCTCCCTCTGCCTCTCCCCACACTTGTGCTCGCTCTCTCTCTCTCATTCTCTGTCACAAAAATAAATTAAAAAATCTATAAAAAATAAAATTAAAAAATAAAATCTGTCTTTAATTGATGTAAGTAGTCCAAAGATCAATAAAGTCATAAATGATATAAAAGCACTATCAACAGCCTTGATGCTAATATTTATAGATTATACCCTACACATTCTTTCCAAGTGCACATGGAATGTTCATTTAGATAATATGCTTAGCCACAGAACAAGCCATAATAAATGTATAATGTTTGAAGCCATACAGAAGGTTATGCGTTCTAACGCAATGGAATTAAATTAAAAGTCTAACAAGACATGAGATCTAGAAAATCCCCAAATGTTGGAAATTAACTATACTTCTAAGTACTCTATGGGTCAAGAAATGTATTATAAGAAAATTAGAATGGATGTATATATATATATCCATTGATATATTGATAAATGCATAGAAATATATATATATTTCAAATATATAAGAACATACATATTACAAATATGTCCAGGTTTTATATTTTAGGTAACTTTTTGCCCTTGGTTTCTAATTATATTACATGGTGTTCAGAGAATATAGTCTATATCAACATTTTGTACTATGTTATGTTTTTGGATCACACATATGTTCAGTTTTCATAAGTGTTCCATATGTGTTTGAACATAATGTGTTTCTAATTTTATGTGCCAGATTCTGTATATGGGCACAGAAAGAAACATTTTATGTGTGCTGTTCTGTATATAGCTTTCTGGTAGCTCTATTCTTAAAATTTTCTTTTGGGACTTTTTGTGATTTCTGAACGTGAGAATTCTTACCTTTTAAATTTTGGAAATGTCTCAGCTATTATCTCTTCAGAATATTGTCTTTCCCCCATATTTCTCTTCACCCTTTCTGGAACTCCTATGAAATGTATACTAATGCTCTAATCAGCTTCCCACTCTCTTAATATCTTTTTCATATGTTCCATTTGTTTATCTCTGTATTAAATTTTGGCAACTTTCTAAAACACGTTTTCCATTTCTTGAATTCCTTGTGTTATTATTTATACAATATATTTTTATTTGTACTATGATCACTATACTTTTTCAGTTTTATGAGGTCAGTTTTTAAGATCTCCTTCTTTTACATAGTGTTTCTTACTTTTTACATTACATCTTTTATTACTATATCTTTAATTCTTTAAAGCATTTTTTGTAGTTTCTATAATATTGTTTTTGAGAGTCTGATCCTTATGCTTTTATGTCAGATAATTTTTCACCCTGCTAGATTATTTTCTCATTTGTTTTATAATTTTTCATTGTAACCATATATCTACTAAGAGATTTTCTTTTTTTTAAGATTTAATTTATTTTTTTGACAGATGGAGATCACAAGTTGGCAGAGAGTCAGGCGTCGGGCGGGGGGCATGGAGAAGCAGGCTCCCTGCTGAGCAGAGAGCCTGATGTGGGGCTGGATCCCAGGACCCTGAGATCATGACCTGAGCTGAAGGCAGAGGCTTAACCCACTGAGCCACCCAGGTGCCCCATAGTAAGATTTTCTGTGATGATTCTTTGTTACGTGAATTGATAATGTATATCTCAGAATGATTTTATATTTGGGTCTTACAAGTGTACCATAGATATGAGGCATAGATTGTGCTAATATCTCAGTTTAGGGGTTCTTATCTCATACATATAATGTATATTTTAGCCCCTAAACCCCAGGTAGTATAGGCCTGTATTCCCAAAATCTCCTAGACTGACAAGTCCTTTCTTGTCTTCCACTGAGATTGAATGGATATTTTCTATTTTATCCTTTTATTAAAGTTAAAGTATATGATGTTTCTATCCAAAGCTTCCTAAACTCTTTACATCATGCTGCACATTGAAAATTGTAACATCTGGGGTGCCTGGATAGCTCAGTCAGTTAAGCATCTGCCTTCAGCTCAGAGCATGATCCCTGGGTCCTGAGACTGAGTTCTGCAACTGGCTCCCTGCTCAGCAGGAGCCTCCTTCTCCCTCTCCCTTTGCCCCTAACTCCACTTGTGCTCTCTCTCTCTCAAATAAATAAAAATCTTTTAAAAAAAATACAATTGTAGCATCTGTAAGGCACACTAAGCTATACCCCACCACACACTAGTTTAAAAGCTCTGGTCTCAACTTACACAGTGGTCTTCCTTCTCATTTATCCTCTTAGGGATGGACAAGCCCTACCTTTTTATTACAGGGCCATTAAAACTTTCAAACTCTGTCATTATGATAACCCACATCCCTCCTTCTTTCCAATACCAAGGTGGCTTCAATGTCATCTTAGGTGCCTAGAACTCTGGTCATCAGTTTATTCTCAGTTTCTGTCTGTCTCTCTCTATATCTCTCCTCTTTTTTCTGTTTTTGGTTATTTATCTGTTTGTTTGTTTGTTTTTTTCCGAGCCCAACTATGTTATTTAGAATAAAAATTTGTTTTACTTGGCATTTCCATGTATTTGTAGTTGTGAAGGTTTCCCACTAACTTCTAATAAATTATATTGGTGCAGTAAGTCATCTCTTCATTCTTTAACTCATTCTCATCTTTCCCCATCAATATCATTCCATTAAAATTGCTTTGACAAAGTGTATCAATTAGACTAGGTTATGCTGCAGTAACAAACAATTCCAAA
Source organism: Mellivora capensis (assembly GCA_004024625.1). Lineage (NCBI taxonomy): Eukaryota > Metazoa > Chordata > Mammalia > Carnivora > Mustelidae > Mellivora > Mellivora capensis. Next base: position 6,603 of record PISX010018594.1, on the reverse strand, counting down.
ATTTAATTGGTTTGCTGACAACAAACATGTATTTCTTTTGCATATTATATTTTGATTTCTGGTCAACATGCCCTCTTTAAGATCTATCTAGACTAAAGGGAAAACTTTTGTGTGGAACATTGTCATTCCTGTACCAGAAGAAAAAGATAAAGGAAGCATATATTTCTGTTCATATCTACGGTGTGAGAATATTTAACCTCCCACCCCACAAGGAAAAGCTGTGGGAGGGACTCTAAGGAGAGGCAGCTAATCTTTTTGAACAGTAACTTAATGATCCTTATTCTAAAATGCTACATTATAAAAGATCTCTGTTGCTAATTCCATAGATAATTTTCAGTCATCTTCTTACTCAATCTATCACCATTATTTGACATAGGACACTCTTCCCTACTTCTTAAAGCATTATTCTAGACTTTCCTCAGTGTTTACTCTTCTGATTTTACTCTAATAATCAAAATATATATGACATAACTGGCAGAATCTAACACCATAAAGATGACCACACCTTAAAATTCTCATATTAAGAACATGAGTTTATTTTCACTATTCTAGTAAAAACCACCACCAATTATCTCTGTTAATATTTCATCAATGAATTACAAATAAGCATGCTGTTGGGGCGCCTGGGCAGCTCAGTCAGTTAAGCATCTGATTGGCTCAGGTTGTAATCTCAGAGTCCTGGGATCAAGCCCCAGATCTCGCTCCCTGCTCAGCATGAAGTCTGCCTCTACCTCTCAGCTCCTCCCCCAACTCATGGTCTCTCTCTTTCCCTCTCAAATAAATGAATAAAATCCTTAAAAAATGAAAAAAAGAAGCATGCAGTTATATTAATAACATCATTCTCACTAATGTCTGCCTTTTACTGGGGGAACAGAAATTTTTCAAAGTACTTAGCCATATGTTAAAACGGGTGTGAATAATCTCAATCCATCCATTTGTCTTTGGAATTTAATAACAGACTTTATGTTAAAAGAACATTTGCAACTGCCACTTAAAGTCGTTTCTTCTGCTGCTCCTCCAGTAAACATAAGCTCAAGAAGAGCTAAATAGCTTTATAACCATAAAAAAACCACAACTGTAGAATAATCAAAAGCACCAAGTTATGTAGTTATTTGACAGGTGTACAGTATAGTTCTTTTGGAACACATGTGTGTAAAATCATGCATTTGAAATTTATAGGACTCATAAAGTGCTGTAACTGGGCATGATTTAATCTCATCATCACAAACTTTAAAATATTTCTCTTGGGATGCCTGACTGGCTCAGTCAGAAGAGCAGGTGACTCTTGATCTCAAGGTTGTGAGTTTTAGCTGCACATTGGGTGTAGAGATCACTTAAATTAAAAAAAAAAACTTAAAAGTATTTCTTTTTTGACTGTGTTTTGCTAAACAAATAACCCACCTTGGAGATTCTCACTTCTTAGAGAACCAATCTGGAATATCAATAACCAAATATTGGTAGATATTTTGAGGCTAAATACTTTATTCCTTAGAAAAATACAGGACACCTACTCTTCACATCAAGATTATCACTATGTCCAATTACAGCAAATTTTATCCCCTCTTTTCTGCTGTCCATATCCCCAAAATGAAGTTGGGTTAGATTATCCCCAAAGACGTTTCCCACAATTTCTGCTTTTACTTGCCATAAATGTCCAATGAATTTTATCATAACATTGGCAAAACTAAGTCATATATATGTGTGAATGGAACTATTGTCCTTCACAAATAATATGTCCCAGACCTATCTCTTCCTGAAGTCACTCCCTGGTGGGCAAACCCTATGGGAACTAGTATCATCATTGTGGCCTGAAAATGCATCCTTCCTAAAGTGCCCATCCACCAAGAAGATCTAACAATTGTAAATGTTTATGTACCCAATATGGGAGCAGCCAACTCCATAAGACAACTGTTAATCAAGATAAGAGTCATATTGATATGAATACATTAATAGTAGGGGATCTTAACATGCCACTCTCACTAATAGATCATCCAAGCAGAAAATCAATAAAGAAATAAGAGCATTGAATGACACATTAGACCAGATGGACCTCATAGATATATATATATAAACATTGTACCCTAAAACAACAGAATACTCATTCTTCTCAAGTGCACATGGAACTTTCTCCAGAACAGATCACACACTGGGTCCCAAATCAGGACTCAACTGGTACCAAAAGATTGAGATTATTCCCTGCATATTCTCAGACCACAATGCTTTGAAACTGGACCTCAACCACAAGAAAAAGTTTGGGAGGAATTCAAACACCTGGAAGCTAAAGACCACCTTGCTTAAGAATGTTTGGATTAACCAGGAAATCAAAGAAGAACTTTAACAATTCATGGAAACCAATGAAAATGAAGACACTTCAGTCCAAAACCTATGGGATACAGCAAAGGCGGTCCTAAGGGGGAAATATATAACCATCCAAGCCTCCCTCAAAAGAATTGAAAAATCCAGAATACAACAGCTGTCTACACCTTAAAGAACTGGAGAATCAACAACAAATTAAACCAACTCCACGCACAAGAAGGGAAATAATCAAGGTTAGAGCAGAGATGAATGAGGTAGAAACTAGAGATACAGTGGAACGTATCAATGAAACTAGAAGCTGGTTTTTTGAAAGAATCAATAAGATCGATAAGCCATTGGCCACACTAATCCAAAAGAAAAGAGAGAAAGCTCAAATTAATAAAATTATGAATGAAAAGGGAGAGATCACAACTAACACCAAGGAAGTAGAAACAATCATCAGAAGCTATTATCAACAGTTATATGCCAATAAGCTAAGCAACCTAGATGAAATAGATGCATTCCTGGAAAACTACAAACTCCCAAAATTGAACCAGGAAGAAACTGACAACCTGAATAGACCAATATCTAGTAATGAGATTGAAGCAGTGGTCAAAAACCTCCCAAAAAACAAGAGCCCAGGACCTGACGGATTCCCTGGGGAATTCTACCAACCATTCAAAGAAGAAATAATACCTATTCTCCTGAAGCTATTTCAAAAAATTGAAGCAGAAGGAAAACTTCCAGAGTCTTTTTATGAAGCCAGTATTACTCTGATCCCCAAACCAGGCAAAGACCCCGCCAAAAAGGAGAACTGCAGACCAATATCCCTGCCGAATATGGACACTAAGATTCTCAACAAGATCCTACTGATAGGATCCAACATTACATTAAAAAGATTATCCACGGGACGCCTGGGTGGCTCAGTTGGTTAAGCGGCTGCCTTTGGCTCAGGTCATGATCCCAGCATCCTGGGATTGAGTCCCACATCGGGCTCCTTGCTCGGCGGGGAACCTGCTTCTCCCTCTGCCTCTGCCTGCCACTCTGTCTGCTTGTGCTCGCTCTCTCTCTCTCCCTCTCTCTCTGACAAATAAATAAATTAAAAAAATTTAAAAAAAAAGATTATCCACCATGACCAGGTGGGATTTATCCAAGGGATGCAGGGGGGGGGGTTCAACATTTGTAAATCAATCAATGTGATAGAAGAAATTAATAAGAGAAGAGAGAAGAACCACATGGTCCTCTCAATTGATGCCAAAAAAGCATTTGACAAGATACAGCATCCATTCCTGATTAAAACCCTTCAAAGTATAGGGGGAGAGGGAACATTCCTCAACTTCATAAAATCTATCTATGAAAAACACACAGCGAATATCATCCTCAATGGGGAAAAGCTTACAGCCTTCCCTTTGAGATCAGGAACACGACAAGGATGCCCACTCTCGCCACTCTTGTTCAACATAGTATTAGAAGTCCTAGCAACAGCAATCAGACAACAAAAAGAAAAGGTATTCAAATTGGCAATGAAGAAGTCAAACTCTCTCTCTTCGCAGATGACATCATACTTCATATGGAAAACCCAAAAGACTCTACCACTAAACTACTAGAACTCATATAGCAATTCAGTAATGTGACAAGATACAAAATCAATGTACAGAAATAAGTTGCTTTCTTATACACTAACAATGGAAACACAGAAAGGGAAGTTAGAGAAATGATTCTGTTTACTATAGCACCAAGAACCATAAGATACCTGGGAATAAACCTAGCCAAAGAGGTAAAGGATCTGTACTCAAGAAACTACAGAACACTCATAAAAGAAATTGAAGAAGACACAAAAAGATGGAAGACCATTCTATGCTCATGGTTCAGAAGAATAAACATTGTTAAAATGTCTATACTGCCTAGAGCAATCTATACTTTCAATGCCATTCCGCTCAAAATTCCACCGGCATTTTTCAAAGGGAGGGCTGGAGCAAACAATCCTAAAATTTGTATAGAACCAGAAGAGACCCCAAATTGCTAAGGAAATATTGAAAAAGAAAAACAAAACTGGGGGAATCATGTTGCCTGATTTCAAGCTTTACTGAAAATGCCTTTTGATTGCATAATTTACAACCAGTAACTTGGCAGCAGAGAAAGAAGCACTCTCTTCCTGAAGTTGCTAGTTTTATGCATTTTAAAAGCTAAGACATGATATGCATGAGAAATGGAATAGTGTCCTGATACAGAATATCCTGTATAGGATATTATTAATAATAATAATAATAATCCTGATGCAGGATACAGAACCTAGTTTTCATTCTGCTATTGACTGTTACTGACTTAAGTCAATAACTACCATTAAAATGAGAGATTTGGGGCACCTGAGTGGCTCAGTGGGTTAATTCCTCTGCCTTCAGTTCAGGTCATGGTCCCAGGGTCCTGGGATCAAGCCCCACATCGGGCTCTCTGCCTGCTTCCCCGCCCTGCCCCCTCCTCACCTGCCTCTCTGCCTACTTGTGATCTCTGTCAAATAAACAAATAAAAAATCTTTTAAAAAATGAGAGATTCGTTAGAGAAACCCTTTTTAGTTCTATAATTTTGCATATTTTTACACACAGTAACTTTCTTTATGTTGGCAACATTAAGAAAACAATGTCAGAAAAGCTAAATTTAGTCAAAGACTTGGAAACTTTTGGACTCCAGCCTTCTGGGACTTAAAGTCCTTATATTTCACTCATGCTTAACTCATTTAATCCTCTAATATTTTCAAGACAATTTAGTTATTTTCTGTTTTTCATAAGTCATATAATGACTAACATTTTATATGTTCACTAGTAAAGATTTTTTCATTTTAGATTTTTAATTGATTTACATTCACTTGGCTCTTCTTTTATTTTTGTTGAGACTTTATGATAAGCTGTTTAGATTGCTTTTGATTGGTATGACCCATAAATTTTGTCTGAATCTGGTAAGCAAGTTTAGACCAGCTGTAAATGGATTAGTTTCACCATTCTGACTCTCTCACAGCTGCCTGTGACAGGGTCACAGCTGTAATTATGATTAGTATGATTAGTAATGAGGTGAAGGTGCAGAATTGTTAGAGAAATTTCAGGCATTATGAGGATGAAGCTATTTCCTGTAGGAGCATGAACCTACGAAATATCAGGAAATACAGTGATTAATGTGTGTGTGTGTGTGTGTGTGTGTGTATAAAAATTTCTTTAAAGAATAACATTTTTTAAGATTTATTTACTTATTTATTATTTATTTATTTGTCAGTGAGAGTGAGTGAGCAAGCAAGCAAGCAGAAGCTGGGGGAGCGGCAGGCAGAGCAGGCAGAGGGAGAAGCAGGTGTCACACCATGCAGGGAGCCCAATGTGGGACCCTGGGATCATGACCTGAGTCTAAGGCAGATGCCTAACCAACTGAGCCACCCAGGCGTCCCCCAAAAATACCTTTAAAGCCTACATCCCCACTAGTAAGATGTCCACATTGAGAGAGGAAACATATTCCCATAGAGCAATACGTCTGCTTTGTGCAACTTCCAAGAAAACTGTTTTTGGAAATCAACTGTAAATTCAAGGAAATGACCACTAGTGTTCGTTCATTGCTCTTATTGACAGTGAAGATATATAATATGGCCATTCCTGTATATATTGATTCCACATTGTTAAATTTTAGCTGATAATTGCTGGGTTATTAATTCAACTATCAATAAATAATGCAAGATTTATGTCTTTTAGTAGTTCTAACATCCTCATGTGAAAAAAGTTGCAGAGGCAAAGTATACATTTATGTAAACACAAAAGTTTTAGTGCCTCACTATGGGGAAACAGTTATCTGCATGTTTATAAACATTTGACCTCTCAACAAAATTAGGAGGCCATAATGTATACTAGTGGCACTAGCTTTGATGGTGAATTGCCTGGGTTCAAATTTTAGTTTCACTATTATTGGGTGTGTGACCTCCACAAATTCTTCTCTCTCCTATTCTCAGTTTTCCATTCTGTAAAATGGACATAACTAATGTAGTATCTACCTAGTGGGATTGTTGGAATTAGATAAGTGCTTATAAAGCACTTAGATGATACTATGTTGCAATAGGCATGAGCCCCTTGTTATAGTTCTTTTTGGTCAAAATGCTTTTCAAGCGAATACCATTGGTATGCTATTGGTACATTATTTAATGAAGAAAAATTCTAGTACAATAAAAGAAGTTAGGCAGATACTATAAAAAATTACACCTATAATATCAAATACATATTTCTGTGACTTTAAATGAAAATGCAAGATTTTGTTACAGTGTTATTCTCTTTTTGGATG
>PISX010018593.1:0-40370 GCA_004024625.1 Mellivora capensis | reverse complement strand
CTCAGCCGCAGCAACATCTTCCTAGGAACATCGCCAAAGGCAATGGAAGCAAGGGCAAAAATGAACTATTGGGATTTCATCAAGATCAAAAGCTTTTGCACAGCAAAGGAAACAGTCAACAAAACCAAAAGACAACTGACAGAATGGGAGAAGATATTTGCAAACGACACATGAATTGTTTTTTAAGATCCAACTTACCTAACACAGCTATTGTTAACTTAGCTTTAAGAAAAAAAAATAATTTTTAGGTTGGATTTAAAAGAAACTACAACAAAAACAAGCAAATAACCCATATTTTCAATTAGTTGGAGGATAGTTAGACATATTTCAGCATAGCCATAACCATAGAATACAGAGATTAAAAGGAAGACCGAGATATCTATCTACCTATCTAATCTATCCATCTATCCATGTAGACATAGATATAGATCTACAGATATGTATACTAATATATTTATATTATATATATATATAATATTATCTGAAAAGAGTAAGTTGTAGACAATTTATAATGCATGGAATTTTTTATTTAAAAAGCTTATATATGAATACAAAATTCTGGAAGGATGTCAAGACACTTTATATTCGTTATATCTTAGATAATGGAATCCACTTTTTATCTCTCTGTTTGAATATTAATCATGAGCATATATTACTTTAAAAATTAAACTTAAAAAACAAAAATTGCTTTTCCCTTTTAAAAATATTGCCAGCCTGTTTTGCTGAGTCTTCTATTTCACTATAGAATGTAATTCTATCATTAGATAATTGATTATAAAACAATGACCAAAAATACTATAATATATCATAAGTTCATTCTCTAATTAATCTAGCTAAATTCATGGAATTTTGGAGTGAACATACCACATTTTCATCATTTTTATATATTTTTCCACCGAAAAGAACAGTCACAATTTAAAATAAAATCATAAGAGAATGTGGAATATGTTTTGCAATTTTTGTTTTGCTTTTTGAATGTACACTATTCTCCAAAAAATAATAAGTAATTTTTTTTACATCTCACTCAGAAAAGAATTCTCAAAGTATATGGGAAATTCAAAACACCAAGGAGAAGAACTATTAGTGAGCAATATTAAGGGGATTGCAGGTGATTTTTTTCCCTTTAAAGAATCTATTTTGAAAATTCTATATTCTACCCTACTATTCTACTATAGGAGGCACTGAGAAGCCACCACAGATTTCAAACCAGAAAAACACATAAAGATGAGTTGATTGTAAAAGCAATGAAATTTCAGTTCAGAGTCCTAACGAGGCCCATCCTGGGGTATTGCGCATACTTCAGACCCCATGAAGCTTGACTATGTCCTACTGACTCTATCTGTGCTCCATAGGATATCCTGCTTATAATGGATTCAGAGAATGGTGATACTTTATTGAGGAAATTACTTAAGTCATCTTTCTCTGCTTTTTTCCTAAATACTTTGTCTCCACCTTAGTTAATAGGAAGTCAAGAGAAGTAGTAATATCCCACGTCAATAATGACCACAGATGTGACTTTCTGAGGCTGAAATTCTCTTCCTTGCCTTTTGCAGTAACCAGAAGACAGAAGGAGTGGCATGGACAACATCTGGGCCACTGTCTTCTCCTTTCAGACCCTGTTCTAGCTGGAATTCCACAATTACCTTAAATATTCTGGACTCTTTGCCTCTTCAGGTCCTTTGTGCCAGTTGTTTCTTCAGTTTATGTTTAAGATTACAGTTTATGAAAAAAAATTACAGTTTATGTTAAAAACCTTTATCTTTACTCTGTGTGGGGTCTACTCTTTCTTATCTTTGGTGTCTGCTTCAATGTCACTATAGTTCCTCAGAAAGACATCTCTTAATCTGACCATTTGCATCCATGACTTATGACCCCCAACTCTCAATGGTTTGAAACAACAAACCTCAAATACCCTATGATTTCACTTGTATATGGAATCTAAAAAAAAAAAAAAAACTGAAACAAATGAATAAACAAAGTAAAAGCAGAAACAGACCTACAAATATAGAGAACAAACTGATGGTTTCCAGAGGTGAGGAAGGGGGATAGGTAAAATGAGCGAAGGAAAGAGGGAGATACAGACTTCCAATTCTGGAATGAATAAAACAAGAATAAAAGGTACAGTATAGGGAACATAGGGAATATCAATGATACTGTAATAGTACTCTATAGTGACAGACACACTTGTGAGCATAACATATAGAGATGTTGAATCACTATGTTATACACCTGAAACTAATGCATTGTGTGTCAACTATACTTAAATTAAATATTTTTTAAAAAACTCATATTCCACATGTATAGTTCATATATTCTAACTTAAACTTCTGATGTAATTTTTTAATCTCCTTATCTGATAATAAATACAAAACTATGCTAAAAAAAAAAAAGGAAATGAACTCATTCTACTGGATTAAATTTTAACAAAACAAAGCAAAAACAACACTTCATACCCAAAGCAGGTCAGCAGGACAGTTCTCATCACAGTCATTCAGGGTCTGTGTTGGGTGCTCTGTGCTCACAGGATGACACATTTTACTGCATGCCTCTATAGTAATTATGGTAGAACAGAACGTGGAAGATAGAGAATGGTGTGGCATTGAATACATTTGAATACAATTGAATACATCCATGTGGAAGTGACATACATGTCCTCTGCTCTTTGGCCAATGCAAATCACATGGCCAGACCTAATAGTAAGGAACTAAATGTGAAATTGACTCTCATATTAGGAAGGAGAGAAGATCTAGAAACATTGGTGGCAGACCCCATGTCTGCCACTCACCTTATGTGGAATTAGTCCCTTTTCTCTTCTCTAGGTCAGTGTTAAGTTTGAGGAAACCCAATGAAGAGCAATCTTCTTTACCAGCTGAATTTGGAACCACTTAAAAGATAAGACAAATAATTTAAAGATAATCCTGGAGATAGAAATGTTAGCTTTATTACTGAATGGGAGGAAATGGCTTAGATGTGTGGCAACAGAGTTTCCTAATATCTAATGCCATATTTGGACTGCCATCTTTTGGGAGGGGCTTTCAGAAGGAAGCTGGTGCCTTAGAAGAAGGAAGAATGGAGAGGTTGAGATATGCATGCTGAGGACCTATTCCCAAGCTCACCAATCAGATAAGTTACTTCACCACCCCAGAGAAGGAAAGAATTAGGTAGTAGAAGGAATTTTGCTCTTACCACCTGAGAATGCAAGTTACGTAAGGGTAGGTGCATTTATGCCTTGTTCTAAGTGGTGTCCTCAGTTTTTAGCAAAGTATAGGGCACACAGAAGACTATTCAATGCCTATTAATTGGAGGAATAAATAAATCAATTAATCAATTAAGGGCTACTGGGTCCTGCCTGAATCAGATTTGCCAGGTATCACAATGAAATTGAAAATAACATAAAAGACATTGTGCCGGAATTGATTAATCATGTGAGGTGATTAATAATATTAAAATAGTATTATTTAATAACAAATAATATAAAACTATTATTTTTTAAAAATTTATTTATTTGTCAGAGAGAGAGGGAGGGAGAGAGAGCGAGCACAGGCAGACAGAGTGGCAGGCAGAGGCAGAGGGAGAAGCAGGCTCCCTGCCGAGCAAGGAGCCCGATGTGGGACTCGATCCCAGGATGCTGGGATCATGACCTGAGCTGAAGGCAGCCACTTAAGCAACTGAGCCACCCAGGCATCCCTAATATAAAACTATTATTATACTACTTATCATAGTAATGATTCCCATTCTATTATGTAAGTCAGTATTGACATAGTGTTCATTTTATATATTACAAGTATACAATTATGTACTTGAATATATTATTTACTGTAATATTTATACCATTTATATAACACTATTTTTCTGATATTATAGTAATAAAAATTCATTATTGTTATTATTATTATTATGGTATTATTTAATATGAAGACTATATGCGACCTGAAAAAGCCCAAGTTCATTTATAAATCTCCGAGTTGAAATTAGAATCTCCCCAAAACAAACTTCGGGCTGCATTAATTTCTTTTTTCTGATGAGTTAGTTAAGTGCACATATCCCTGTCCATTGTCTTTATTCTTTTCTAATAGCATTTGCCTTAAGCAAAAATTCAGAAACAAGTGTAAAATATGTTTAAAGGGAAAACAGATGTTTATGTTAAAAAAAAAAGGAGGCAAGAAAATGATAGAGACAACCAACTTTATGGAAAACCCAGAAATGCAATCCATATCAAAGATGTTTAGCGTATTTATGAGTGATGAGGAAAATAGGTAAGAAGTAACCATGAGATTTAAGCTTAGAATAATTCAAACTGTCCAGTAACAGCTAACACACACACAGTGTAAAAGCACACCAATTAGAGACAAAATAGAACCCTGAAGACTCAAGGCCTACCTTGGTTCAACCACCAAACTCTATTATTAAGCATGGAGAAGGATCGGATGAGAGTAGTACAACTTCACTTGGTAGCCAGGGCTTTTCTTGAGACCATCAGGGCATTGAAACCGTATTAGGGCTAATTCAATGTATTCAATAACCTAATTAATATCAATTAAATGTAGGCCAGTTAATTCCATTAATGAGTGTAAACTCCTAATGAAGTCAGGGTCATGAGTTCAATATGGGCCAGGGTTATGCGCTCTAATTTTATCTGTTAGAGAATATGTGGTACACTCTTAACCCCAGTTACCCTGTCATAAATTTACTTGGTCATGAATAGAATGGAATGGAGATGCCAAGGGTGGGAGAACCAGGAAGTCAGAATTCACTCAAAAAGAAGAATATCCATGGTTTATGTAACCCATTACTATACTAGAAAAACAATTCAAACACTTTAGTTATGAAGAGACGTCAGTAGCATCATCTTTATTACAAAGATCAAGTTATTATTATTGGTTAAACATAAGTAGGTTACTCAATCTTATACTGCCTGTAAAATCAACCACCAGTGTTTAGCAATATAGAAGTAGTTGGATGCTTTCCTATTCTTAGGTGATTTTCATACACTTTCACCGAGAGACATTTTGGTACTATCCAAATGAACACTGCAGGGTTTGGAAGTACCTTGAAACATGATTAATGTGTTTGGAAATCGATGACATGGAGATGGTTATGGGAAGGGGATGCTCTTTCTAAAGCTTTGATGGGTGGCCCAGATTTAAATATTATGAATTTCAAACAGGTAATGGATTAAGAATATATATTGACAAGTATTTAAAAAGCTGTAGGAAAACATTAGATCATAGAAAATTTGAGTTTCAGTGAGAATATAATTGACCAATGTTGAGTTCAGGAGACATTCAGTTAATGAATCATTAAATGTGTTCAAAGGAAGTTACAGACCAATAATATACCTGTTATACATATAAATGCATATATAAATGTATACATAGCTACTTCACTGTGTGTGTATGTACTTAGATCTAATTGAGTATCAGTAGATAAGAGCCAACTAAATATCTGTACTTAAAGAATAGTATAAGTATTATATTTCCATTTATTCTTTTATTAAAAGAATAGTTGCTTAGGGTAATAATTCCCTGTTTAAAGGCAACTCTAATGACCTCTGAGGTTCTGCCCACCTCAGCAATTTTTATAGAATTATAAGCCTTGAATACTTACCATATACAAGGTCCTTGACATTTATTTTAAATTATTTAATTCCTTGCAATAACTCTATGAACTCTGAACTGTTGTCTCTATATTAGAAATGAAAAAATTGAAGCTGGAAGAGAATAAGTAATGTACTTAAAGCCTCATGATTAATAGAAAGACTAAATTTTATCTGATTCCCAAACTCATCTTTTAATTCTGTAGTGCCTGCTTTTATACCTTTTATCAGAACTGATAGCATATAAAGATATATCCATGGGTTTGGTTTAAAAAAATTCAAAAAACATTTGTGAAATTTAAAACAAAGGAAGAATCATAAAACAATTTTTGTAGGTGGTAAGGCAGATGAGCTTAAACAAATAAGCAATCAGATGTGACAATAAAGGACTAAATAGAGATAAAAGTGTGATTTTTACTACTTAGGTGAATATCATTAAGGCTAATAGCCTACTTTCTGTCTTAGCCAAAATATGAATTCAGTATGATGAATTATGTATTACTTGAGCTACACCTGATTGTGAAATCCTCTAAAGAATTTACTTGAATCCTGTTTTTCTAGTTAGAGCTTTTACTTGCTTCAGGGAGAATTTGGTAGTAAGGGGAAGTTCACAGAAGAAGAGTAGATAAGAAAGGGATTTCTCCATCCCTCCACCCTAGGGAATATTTGGGAATGTATGGACACACTATCATAGAAAGAAGAAGCAACAAGAATAACAATAGCTGGCATTTCCTGAATGCTGCATTACTGTTTGAAGGGCTTTGTGTATATTAATTTGCTTAATCTTCACAAAACAAAGGCAAGAATAAACCTGATAAGAAACCCTGCCATTATGGAACTTTTTTGTGGTAAGAATGAACTTGGTTTAATGAAAAAAAGCTGAATATATCAATCATATGCATTAACTGTCAATCATTTATTTTCTAGAATCATTATAGAGTTACTTTAAATACCAAACTTTCCTAATATGTTTTAGCTGCAATTGGATTTATAAAACTTTGATTTAGATAGAAACTTTCAAAAATACCATTTTTAAATGAAAACATATATACCATGTTCTCGCATTTATTTGTCTGTCGACCCCATTAAACCTAAAGATGTCTGACTGAAACTAAAAGAAATAAGATTAACCAATAAGAGGATTTATTTCTCTTTTGTTTTTGTTTTTGGAGATATTATTAAAGTCATGTACTAGGTATACATTAAATGAGTGACCTTGGGTTCTTCTGCAATACTCATTTTCACTTCCTTGGCCCACTTTATTGTCCTATGGCCATGGACTATGTTAGCACAAAAGTTGCAAAGGATAATACATAGTCTCCTTCTGGTTGCCTGGTCGAGGTAGGAATCATAGAATGCTTAAATTGTAAGGAACACCCTACCTATCATGTAGTAGTCTACCTTTCTTCGGTTTCTATATAGATGATGAAGGGGAAAAAATTAGAGAGTAGTAAATTGGTATGACTTTTGTTGAGCATTTTTTACTAATTTTACTCATTTTTTCTGCATTGATTGAATTGTCCATATATCTTAGTACAGTTTTTACTAATTTTACTAATTTTACTCATTTTTTCTGCATTGATTGAATTGTCCATATATCTTAGTACAGTTTAGTCTCAGCTATTGTCTCAGACTATGCAGGTAAGTAGGTAAGGTAGAGAGTATTTTGGTAGGCTGGATTCTTGACTTTATGTAAATACAATTTATAGTTTGATATCTCTTCAACCTATCTCTTATTAATAATGAAGTTATTCTTTCAGAAAGAATAATTTGACCATCATATTTCATAATCTGAATATAGAGTCTATTAGCTGGCATCTACCTTCACATGTATTCTTGACCTTTGTCCTTTTACCCGATAATTCACTGAGTACAAAGTAGCGAATATAATGAAAATTATATCCTATAAGATTTAATGGCTCAATTTTACTGATGTTGCTTATGAGATTCTTTAATGGCACTTTGGCACTGGGTCATCTCACTAAGACAGCAGAGAGGGAAGTGTGTGCCTGACTGACAATTTCTTGCCAGGGGACAACCAGGGAAGTTCCTTTTGATAAATACTTAAGTTTTATCCACCCTATGCGAAGTATAATGCTAAGTAATGTGGGAAACACAGAGGCAAAGGATGTAGTCTTTAAGGAGTTTCTGTGGTTCTAAGGAGTGCCTGTGGCACTAAGGGGTTTCTGTGGTACTATGAGTCAGGGTGAGGTGTTGGTCTGGGTAAATCAGAAGAGGAACCTAGCAGCAAGTCGAGGTATATGGGAAGGGAGAGTGCTGATCTGAGGTGAGGGACCAAGAACTAGTTCCAAGAGAACAATAACAACTCTTGTTTTTACTTCATGGCAGGCACTATTCAAAGCACTCCATTATGTCAACATAATAATATATATTAATATTTATGTTGTATATAATAATTTATATTAATTATTTTATAGTAATCCAATGAGTCAGGCATTGCTATTATTCTCATTTTGCAGATGAAGAAAGCTAGACAGAGATGTTAGTCTGCTTGCCTAAGACTTGTAGCCTGTAACATGAAGAGAATGGATTTCATATCCTGGCAGTATGGTTCCAGAAGCCGAGTGCTAAATAACTAAACCACAGTTGTATAAAGACTCTGACTTGAATTGCTGATTGATCCATGATCAACACGATTAATTAACTGGCCCACAGATACAAATGTCTTAAAGGAATCTCAGAAAGACATCTTGCTTCCCTACATGCCAGTATGGATTGCCATTTTATTTAGTTTTATAAATGCTTTTAAGAGCTCTATTCACCTCATTGCAGGAAAATTTGGGAAACCATGGATTTTAAAGTAGGGAATCATTATCCTGTTTTATTAATATTTTTAAAAATACTTAAGAACTATTTTTTGTATTTTAATTATACATTTTTATATTTTAGTAAAATATATTTAACAAAATATAACTGATATGTTTAATTACATATTTATAAAATACATTTTTGAGAAGTTTATTACAAAGAGAATCAAAATGACTTTGCTCACTTTCATCCTCTAGCCAAAAAGATTACCTAACCAGAACACCATGTTTTTACTTAGACTTTATGGAAAAGATGAAGTTTCTAGTATCTTTGGAAAAGAGTAAATATACATGGTGGTCTCAGAGGAAAACAATATACTGGTCCAAGGGTAGACTGTAAGGTAGGAACCCATATGTATCAGTATTAGTTTTGTGGCTGCTACTCATTGAGACAATGGTGAGATTACCATCTAACATATACATTCACTCTCTTTCCTAATAGCTTCATGCTTGTGGTGATTAGAAGAGATATAAACTAATCTTTTAACTAGATAACCAATCTTCCAGCACTTTATTTTATATATTATCCAAGAAATTAGAAAAGGACCATTGTAATAAAATCTATTAATTTCTTCCAAAGTTCATAGTCACCTTAGTTAGATATTAGTCCCCAGTGGTATCAAAGACTGCTGATTGTTGAGATGTTGCTCTTCTTTGTCTAAGGTACTTATTTGGGAGAACCACCAAGATAAACAATTGCTATCTGATTCAATCAGAAGTCATTAACTTCTTAAACATGATCGCCTAGTTTATATTCCAAAACGATGAGTCAGTGAAAAGTTTCAAGGATATTAGAGAAAGTCACAGTGGAGTTTCAAATGTTTTTGTCTTTTAAATCTATTAGAATTTTCAGTCTACAAATGTGTATCACTCCCTACTTTTAGAGAACTGGACATACATAGATCATGGACAGTTATTCCAACACAATATATAGGACACATTACTCTCTTGATCTTTTAAAAATATCCAAGTCATATAATTTTAGGTGTACATTAATGACAATGCAACACTTTGGGCAAAATCCAAAGTAGGGATTGCTTAATAGTTACTAATAAATATTTCCCAATGTCTTTGGTCTTTACTGTTAAAATTAGTATCTTAATCTCATATAGGCATGGCAGTACAACATGCCCTCTCGCATCAGAAAACTCCAGATGGAGTAATAAGCCATTGGATTTAAGTCATTGGATAACTTTTCATGAACATGCTGCCAAAGCACTGACGCCATCATCAGGTTTAGTCACTAGAATCTTTCCAAACAGGATGATTGTGAATTCACATTGCCCTTTGACAAACAACTTTGCACACTGACATCTTTTGGAATGCTAGGAGGAGATAAGTTTTGGAAGCTGAGTCTACCTAAGGCTAAAGGATTGGTCATCTGGACTGAACTGGACAATCACTGAAACAATTGACCAAACCATTAAAATTACAAGTAAATAATTACACTAAACCATAATTTTAATTAATGATTATGGTTTAGAGTGGGTTGAGAAATAATTTGGCACAGTGAGGCCAAGTGGTATCAGAGAAACCATGTTGGATGCAACAAAGACGAGTCTGGTTCTGACAAGCCATGTGAATGGGGCAAGTCACTTCACTGTTCTGAGTCCCAGTTTCCTTATCTATTAACTATTGAAATTGTTACCAGATTATTTGTTTAATTAGAAAAGTTCACTGCAGCTTTGTGCAGTGGCAGTATCGTAGCCAATGAGGTTTATCAGAAGCGTGATTATTGCTAATAGAAAAGTTAACTGGAAGAACTTACTGGAATGACTGAAAGTTAGTTATTTGAAGCTGTTTTAAACCATTTTTAACATTAGCTATGGTGGTCAAGCAGATTTCCTAGTTCTTCCCTCAAGTTCCTCCTGCTCTAATTTCTCCCCACACAAATCATAAATAATAGCTACATAGAAAGCTATTTGAAAGAAAAAAAATCACATTTTGATGATTATTATAGATTCCACTGTATCATATAGTGAAGAATTTTTAATAAATGTCAATTGAATAGAGTTATCTTTTATCCAGATTTGAGGATCCAAGGGCAATTTATCTTTCAGAGTCTTAGAATGATCTTGTAGTTCAGCTCCAAATCAAATCTTTTTGGATCCTCTTAAGGGCTTGAATGCTTAATTCACTCAGTTTTCCCACTGAAAGAGCCTCTTCCTTACTACTGTGCACAGAGAATCCTTTTGTCCCCCCAAGACTATCTGGTATCTCCCTCACTAGATGAGTTGGCAACTAGGAGAGTTGTCAAGTTCTGTTTCAGTTCAAAAGCTCATCTCTGTCTAGGGTACTTACATGGGAGTATTACCTGTTCTTTACTACATTTTATCAGAAAGTTTCATCTCATTTAGTGTTAGAAAGTAACCTAGGTCTTTCTTTATAGAACTCTGAAATGAAACTTTGGTAAGGACGTTTAGTTCTCTTTTCAGGAGCTCATAGAACTGTTGTGGTAATTTAATGGGGTTATATATGTCAATCTACCAGTACCATGACACAAGATGGATGTTAAGTAAATGTTACTTCTCTCTCTCTCTTTTTAAATTAACCACCAGGAAACACATATAAAAACTAACTTTCATTGAATAATATGTTCCTTGTCAGAAGTTATCATTCCAGTTTTTGGTATATTGTCTCATTATGTATTGAGGAAGCAATCCCAGTTTTCTGAAGGGGTAAATCTGTAACTTTGAATTTCTGAGGTTAATTAGTGTCTTTGACCCCTTTTGATTAATATTAGGAATGTTGAATAGAAAATTTTAGCCAGATTCCAACCTGAAGTTTTTTTTGGAATGCATTCTTCTTCCTTCATCAACCTGACAGTTGAAATTTAAAAGGCTATCTGTCACTTCCTATTGTCACCACCTATCCATGATGTTAGCCAGCTGTGAGATAGCTGCCACATTTCATCCCAGAAATGACTGTAGCAAAGGACCCCAGTAAGAGGGCCTTTCAGCTACATATTGAGTCAGGAACAGAATCCTAATTTGTTGGGTTTGTGTTATTACCCAGGCTTGGCCTACATCTACAAACCAGCTTGGGAATGAAACAGAGATTGAATTTAGTTTATTCCTTTTAAGTGACTGACTGAAACCTTTTTATTAGTTTTCCTTTCCCAATATGACTAGCTTTATTTCCTCTTCAAATTATTGTGTCTAAATAGACAGGACCTTGGGATGAGATCACCAAGTCAACATTCCATTATGAATCTTTTTTGACTGCAAGGAATAGAAGAGGGAAAGGGGAGGGGAGGGAGGATGAAGGTAGGGAATTAAGTGTGAAAACATCCCAGACAAGAGCAAACAATGGTGCCAATGTCAGGACACATTTCCACCTGCAGGTATCTGGTACAAAACACTCTCATCATTTGATTGGGGATATTTAGTAAGGTTCACCTAACTTGTACAAAATGGGTTGTCTTGTGTTCATTCCTATGGTCAGTCTGTCTCTGGGCTTCTGAAAAGGCCTTTCCATAGACATGGACTAAAAAGCAATTTTTGAAGTTTTTCTTAGAGGAATATCCATACCAGACTTTTCTTTTACTGGTATTAATTTACTGAGGATGGATGGAAATTTCCCTCCTTTTCTTCGTTTGTTTTTCTTTTGAGCCAGTCTTCAACTTAAACTTAATGCTATTATGCAAAGGGAAGGAAAATTTTACTTGAAGAATAACCAAACAAGATTCAGTTCAAGCCCGTATTTAAAAGTAACTACTCATTATTTCTTTCACATTCCAATTTTCTTTCCGTTTTTACAAATATGCAACTATATAGAGACCTATCCTGATTACAGAGTGACTCCATATTCCAATTAACTGACAGGATGACATATAATAATCACTCAATTTAATAGGCTTTTGCTTCACTTAATAGGGCCAGTACACTTTTTTAGGGTATGAAAATCCTATGAAGAAGTTGCATTAGTCAATAGGCACAATTAAGGAAAAGTGTTATAGCCAATGGATACATGCAATGAACAGTATCACAAGCATTTTGAATTAATGATACAACCCAGAACTCAGATTCAAAATACCAGCTGTTGAAAGAGAATTTAAGACCAAATGTTTTATACATTTGTGTCATGGAAAACAACCATCTGCTGTACTTTTTTTTTTCCTGCAAGCACAGTCTCTCCAAGTTAAATAAGGGAATGCCTGAATAGTGTTCCATGGATTCCATGACCATGTCTTCTTTGCATCAAAAATCCCACGAATTGGAAGAAAAAAAAAGGTGATAGTTCTACCTAATTGATTCTCTAACAACCAGTTAATTGATGAAGAAGCTTAAACTCCCTCAAAGGTTTGGTTTCCAAAAAACACTACATCCAAAATCTTATCAAAATTTGAAGTAGCCCTCTGTGGAATTAAGATATGCCAGAAACAGTTTCCTTATTCCTGGGAGGGATTTAGTGTTTCATCAGAGGAGGCTTGTGAAGTATCTGGATTAGTAGGGCATTTGCCAAAGGGCTGCTCAAAGGCATCTTCTCATTGACCACGAGCATTGGATCAGGCTTCAAGATGAACAGAGCAATTACCAATTTTTTCAACCTCAATGCTACATTGGTATAGTGAAGTGGGGGGATGGGAGCTACACAGACTACTCTTCCCTTCACATTTCTTCTCTAATGCATAGATTAGAACAATAGAGAAATCCTCCTCTCTGAAAAGGTTAATTGGTTTTCTTGGTATAAACCCAACTTTTTACTGGAATTAACTCTTAACATAACTGAAGGAGAGCCACATATATCCACAAAGATGTATATTATAAACAATTAAAGGGTGTTGCGGAAGAAGATAGTCAACAACATTTATGCTGTATGCTAGCAATGCCATACATTGAGGAGAAGGGAGTTGAGGAAAATTGGAGGGGGAGATGAACCATGAGAGACTATGGACTCCGAAAAACAATCTGAGGGTTTTGAAGGGGTGGGGGAGTGGAGGGTTGGGGGAGCCTGGTGGTGGGTATTATGGAGGGCACGTATTGCATGTGAACATATATAGCAAAAGTATAAACACACACATGAAAATGATAAAATAAATTCAGGTAAGTAGTTAGCTCTACCAGTGAGAGAAGAGAATATGATAAAAGACTTAGGAGACATTACTTTTATTTGTGATGTTTTATTTCTTATGCCAAGTGATGACTTAATGGGTTCTATTATTTTTATACTTCTTTGTACATTTGAAACATCTCATAATTAAAAAAAAGAATCTGCCAGGTGACTGGTTAAGAGCTTGGGACTTTGGGATCACACAGACCTATGTTTAAGTCTCAGTATCCTTATGTAATAGCTGTTTGTTGTTTTATTGTTTGAGAAAGTTACTCAACTAAAGATCAACTTCTTCATCCTTGAAATGGGAATAAAATAGTATCCATTTTATAAGATTATTTTCTGGATTAAATGAATTTATGCATTTACAATGTTTAGCAAATTGCCCAACATGCTATGCTCAAGACATAGTATGTATACGCTTGTACACAAAATGGAGGGCATTTTGTGTACTTGTGTATAATATAATTATGTCTTTTAAAGCTTACTAACCATACAAGCATAGGCAAGTCACTTAAACCTTTTGGGAAACTAATTTCTCATCTTGTAAAATGCAAAAAATTGGATTACCTATCTTGTCTTTATCACAGGATCTCTAAGAGTATTATATGCAATGATGTATAAAAACACTTTGAAATACATAAAGTCATCATAAAAATAGTGTTTAGAAAAATTACAACATTATTTTTTATTTGCCTCCATTCATTTATTCAGCAATTGAGAGTATTGAAATTGTTATACTAGACACATTGCTAAATTCTGTGAAAATAGTAATATACTTTAAAAAATATATGTTTCCCACCCTCATGCCCTCTTTGTACAGTCTGTCAAAAGATAGTAATAATAACCAGGTATATTAGTCAGCTTGGACTACTATAACAAAATGCCATAGACTGGATCGTTAAAACAATAGACATCTATTTCTCACAGGTCAGGACTCTGGGAATTCCAAGGTTATTGGCAGATTCAGTTCCTGGTGAAAGCCCTTCTCCCACCTTGCAAATCATTTTTTCCTGTTGTGTCTTCTGGTCTGTTGTGTCACATGGTGTAAAGAAAGAGATCTGGTGTCTTCCCCCTTTGTCTGAGAACTCTAATCCTACCACGGCTTGGGGGCCGGGGGGCACTCTCATGACCTCATCTTAAGCTAATTACTTCCCGAAGGCCCGGCCTCCAGATACCATCACACTGGGGTTAAGTCTTCAATATATGAATTTTGTGGAGACACAAACATTCAGCGCATGAAACCAAGGAAAATGGAGATAGAGAGAGGGAAAAAAAAATACGTGTCAAGGCTGTGTAATAGGAAGGGGTAAGATGAATAAAGAGGACATAAAGAAGTCTCCATGCTACTGTAAGGAGGTGGGAAGTGGTTGTTGTGGTGGTATGTTGAAGCTGTACAAGTGGAAGGCCAATAAAGGAATTTGTAGACCATGTTAAGAATTTTTTTCAGAGACATCACTAAGGACTTTAAGCAAGAGCATATGTGGCCAATCTATTTTACAAGGTTATTCTCAAGGCTGTGTAGTGGTCATATTAGAAATGAGAAGAAGGGGAGTTAAGAATGGCTTTCTGTAATCCAAGAAGAGATTCTAGTAGTTTGGAATAGGGTGGAGGTGGGGTGATCTTTAAGAAAGTTATACATACTGAGGATTGAACAATAGGTGATTGGATTTGGGTTGGGTGGAGGTAAGACAGGAAGAAAAGTTGTCTGCCTCACTGATTGATACTAAAGATCTCAGCCTTTAAATAAAAGACTGAATTTTAAGACTTTGGATGGTCTTTTAAAGTGTAACACCTAATTGAAAGAAATTAATCCATCCTTTCAAGATATATTTATTGGACTTCTACTAATGGCAAATACTGGTCATAGAATGGCAAACAATACAGCCAGATTTAATCTCTGCTCTCAGAGTGCTTGCAGACTAATAAGGGAGGACAAAATTGAACAACTAAATAGATAAAACCATCATAAATTATGATGTCGGAATCATTTTCCTGTGGCTGCCATAACAAATTACCACAAACTTGGTGACTTAAACAATAGGAATTTATTCTCACACACTCCTGAAGTTCCATTAGTTTCCCTGGGCTGAAATCAAGGTATCAGCAGGGGTCTACTCTCTTGGGAATTTCTAGGGAAGAATCCATTCTGTTTCTTGCAGCTTCTAATGCTGCTGACATTCACTGATGTGGTTTGTGGCCACATCACTCTGATTTTTGCCTCCATACTCACACCGTCTCCTCCTCTTCTGTGGCAAAATCTTCCTCAACCTCCTTCTGATAAGGATATTTGTGATGGCATCTAGGATTCCCCTGAAGAACCCAAGATAATGTCCCCATCTCAAAATCTTTAATCCCATTTGCAAAGTCCCTTTTTGCCACATAAAGCAACATTCACAGGTTCTAGTGGTTAGAACTAACTACTAGTTCTACTCTGGGGGAATATTTTTCAGCCTACCACATACCCTATGAAGGAAATAAACAGGGGACTATGATGAAGAGTAATGATAATTTATTTTATGGCTAGAAAGTAAGAATGAGAAAAACTGGAATGAGGTACAAGAAAGAAATAAACTGAGATCATTTAGGGCCTTGCAGGTGTCCAGATTTTATTCTAAGTGCATTGGGAATTCATCCAAGGAATTGAATTAGAAAGGCAATGTGATTTGATTTACATGTTTAGGAAGATAATTTTCGCTGCTGTAAAGAAAATTGGTAGAAGATGGATGACAATGGAAGCAGGGCAACATGCCAAGAGGCAAAAGAGAATGATGGTTGGAACAGGGTGGTTCAGTGGAGATAGAGCTTCATGGACAGAGCGGAGATTCATGTTAGAGATAAAATAATCAGGATTGAGATGGACAAGATGTGGAGGGTAAGAGGGACAAAGAGGAAAAGGGATGGCACTTAGATTTCTTACTTTAGCAATTAAATAGCTAATGATGTTATTTTCTGACATGGAAGTGAGATGCAGAAGGAAATATGAGTTGTGCCTTGGGAATGTTAGTTCTCAGATGACCACGAGGCTGTGAAGCTATATAAACAGTTGGGTAAAGAGGTCTGGAGCTCAGAGAAGAGGTGTGGGCTGAAAATATAGAAGAGGGACTGTTTAGCACAGAGATAGTAATTAAAGCAATCAGAATGGATGAAATGACTCAGAAGCTGATGTATGAAGAAAAATGAAGGGAATCCAAGGCAACCCCCCCCCCCCCGGAATACTGGTTGCTTAAGTTTAGGTAATGGAGGAAAAGCGAGCAAAAAAGAGTTAGAATGAGGGAGGGAGAAACACCCAGAAGAGGATACTGTCACAGAATTCAAGAAAGGAGATAGTTTCATCGAAGAGAGAAGACAGAATATGTTCTTTGTATCTGGCAATGTGGAGGTCACCGCTGATTTTCACAAGAGTGGTTTCAGTGGAGTGATGGGGGTGAAACCAGGTTGCACTGATAAGTTACTGGGGAAAGCTAAAAGGTGAGTGTAAATGAGGGAATAGTGATAGCACCAATTTTCTGGAGTTTTCTCTTGTAAAGGTGAGCAGAAAGTAGAGATACAACCAGACATGTTTTAATTTTGAAGAGAGATCCTATTAGGGTATGTTTGTGTATTTTCTGAGCAGGGGTAAGGCAATAGAGAGGAAGAAATTTGGTGATACAGTGAAAAAAATTAAATTGGTCCCATGGTGACTGCATGTATTTGAGAAAATTTCCAGCAGCCCCATCAGCTTTTCTCTTCTCTGATTTCACCTTTTTGCTTACGCCCTCCTGGGAAAGAAAGAAAGTTCTTTTAGTGACCAAACTCCATGTCTGCCTGAGAGGTTCTATCATACTTGTTGGCTTTCTTTGCAGAGCCACTTCCCCTTATTACTTTGTTCTTTCTACTTGAAAAGTCCTGGACTTTCTTTTATGAATTAAGATAAATTTTCTTAAAATTTTGGTTTCATTCCCGCATCTTGCCAGCCATTATTTAGCCAAGGTGAGATGGAGAGGATACTATGAGTCATTGGTATCCTTAAATACTTCTAGAATGGGACTGGTCCAAGACACACATCCCGTCCCCATTACCCTTTCCCTCTCCTGCACAGGTAAATCCCAACATTATATCACTCCAGGCTTCATTCATTCTGGAACTGGATTATTTTCCCCAGGTGAGTGCAAAAGCAGAGGCAGAGGCTTGGCTGAAGAAGCTTCAGAGCACTGAAAAATCCAGCCTCCAGCCCTCTTGAGTCTCATGCCTCATGATGGAAGTGTCCACATTTGAATATCAGCCTAGTCACTTATTTCTTACAGATACCCTGATCACCAACTTCCTTGTTTTCTTAGAAAAGGTGAAACAAAAAATCTGCCTAAAGTATATGAGGTAGCTTTTATTAGTAGGAGACATTGAGGAAAACCTGGATGTCGGTTGTGGCTATACTCCTTGAAAAAAACGGGATTCATACTTTCAGTCAAATGTAGTGCTGCTGAGAAGTGAGAATCTGTTAAAGAGAGAAGGTGAGCAGAGAAGGAGGAGGGCTCTTTACTCTGCCCACTCCGTCCTAAGATTTGAATTCGAATAGCCCTGTAATTTGTAAGCACCAACCCTTATGCTCCTAGTTTACTTTGAAAATTCCTTTTTACCATGGAAATATTTACCAAAATTCTATGCCATGTTCCCAAAAATCTCACCTGGAAAAAACATGACTTGGTTTGGAAAGTTAAAATGTAGTAGGTCAAAAGTCAGCTGTTGCAGCCACAGGGCAAAAATCAGTCTTGATAATGATGTACATGAAACTGTGACATGGCAGTGCCCCAAAGGAGCCTGATTAAGAATTGCAGTTAAGAGCCAGCTTTCCCATGGGGACAAATTCTGACCTGTATGTACACTGAGGCAGTTTGAAAACACTTCTAATCTCAAATGAGTTTAGCAACTCAGCCATCCCTAGTGATTGGAAAAAAAAAAAAAAAAAAAAAAAGATAACCCTGAGGAGAGTACTAATGTCAAACTTAGCTACTTTCTCCCACAACCTGGCCACAAGAGAATCATTTATATTTCAGATATTTGTATTGAAAGTATAATTTTGGCTTAGGAAAACTAATTCATGATCACAGGGGAAGTTTTTTGTTTTGTTTTTTTTATAACCTGTTCTTACAATGCTTAACTCTCTTATCACAATAGTACACAGTGAGACTAGTCTAGAATATTCTGTGTTATCCTAAAATATGCTTTGATTTGGTTGTTGTTTTCTTCTGGGGTGACAAGAGAAGGTGAGTAATGTTAAGAACCATAATAAGGTTCTGGGAGACTGGGGCATAGAGAAAGGAGTGGCTTTCCCCGGTTGAAGAGTGGTCTGAAATGCAGTGATCTGATTCTGAAGTGAGGACTATAAACTCTGATTGTAAGTAGAGATATAATATGACTTTCCAACAACTAGTTGGTGAAGCTAAAAGCCCATAGCCTTTCCACAACACTTTTAAAGGAGATTTTAGATTTTAGATCTACAAGATAATACTAATTTTTACATGTAGCTATAAAGCAAACTCTCATTTATTTAAAACCTTTAATTCAGGTTGCATATTCCCCAAACTCTCTAGTATGCCCCTCCTTATGTTGCTTTTCAGAGCTTGGTTAGCATCTCCTTGGGAAGAAGACCAGATGAGCAGAGCAAGGGAAGTGACATGGCAGGAGGAAGGACATCCTAACCAGGAACCTAAAGCTCTAAATGCTCTAAATGCTCTACTTCAGTGGTTGGTTGGTTTGTTGTTGGCTTCTCTTTCATTCCCAGAGAAAGCCCTTCAGAACCTCATAGATCTGAATTTTGACTGTGGTTTCATGTAGAGAGTGATCTGTCAAAAGCCAGTGGAGTAAATGCAAGTGAAATGGAGCAGATGCTGGAAACTGCCAGGAGAACAGAGGCTGTACTTCATTACATGACCAGATTCTGACAAGGGAAAGTTAGAAGGCCAAGAATCTGAGCTGCCATGGTGACTTGGCCACTAGACCTTAGGCCATGAGGCAGGACACCAGAGTTCAAGTCAGACTGCATTTCACTGGAGCTCCAGGCCAATTGAGTCATACTGAAATCTGAGATGGAAAAGACAAAACCAGGTCAGTTGCTCATTTATCAGGGGCCAGAGAAAGGCTACAGTACTCCCTGAGATTTCCTTTCCAGCCTTACTTAAGGCCAGATGACATCTAGAGGGCCCAAAAAGAGTTTTAGTAATCCTTGGAATGGGATAGTCCTAGCCCACCAGTTTGAAAGCATTACTTAACATTCAGGAGCCAGCTTCCTGGGTCAGTTTACCTCCTCACTTCTATGTCTTTAAATCATGGCCAATGCCTGATTCTTCCTCCTAGGTGTTTGTATCTTTCAAATATTTACTCTTCTTTATTTTCAGACACTCTCATGACTATGAGCTAATAATGAGTGACCAAATGTTTTCTGAAATACAAATTGCTGTGTTAGATACCAAGCAGGAAACACAAAAATTAGGGGACAGAAGATTTCTCCACAGTAGCCTTTTTAGTGTGTTCTGATTGGTATAGTCACTGTTGCCCCATTACAACATAAGGTAGTTGAGAGTAAGTACCAAAAAAGAGGATAGGGTGGTAATAGTTATAGGAGTTCTGCTTACTGGACTGATTAGAGTAAGTCAATGTTGACTTATTGAGATGCAATAAGGCTTTCTTTTATCCATTGAACTGACCATTTTTCAAGTGAGTATACAAATGCAGAATGAATTTCATTCTTCCCCCTTCTTATGATAGCATAAGAACTGGAAGAAGAAAATCATCAATTAAATGATTATTTTGGTTAACACAAATCCCAAGAACTAACTCATTTCTTGGGAGTGGGAGTTATGGAGAGAGTGGTCTGGAGGACTGAATAAACTGAACTGACAAAACCTAACAGATTTTTGGCATATAAATTATGCTTTGCCTTATAACCATTATTGAAACCATCTTATTTGTTAGGTTTTAAGGTCTTTGTTTCCTGGAGATGTTTCTTGTCCATCTTAATATATAACATTGCCTCTAGTACCATGTGGGGAACAATCTACCAATATGGGAAAAAAGGTCTCTGGCCTCTCGCCTCTGGGCATACACTGTTCCCCTTCCTGAAAACTCCTACCAACACCACTGCTTACTTACTCCTGAAATCTTATTGAATAACTCATACTCATTTTTCAGTTTCAGGTTAGACATCACCTCCTCTGGAAGCCTCATCTGATCTTCCCTCCTAATGTTTTGGCTGGGTGTTCCTCTACTGGGCTCCTACAACAACCCCTGATCTTCCTTATCAAGACACACTTACATCACTGAGTTGCCTGTCTTCCCCTCCTGATGCATCATAAACTTGAGGACAGGTATTGAGTTCATATGCCCAAGACAGTGCCTGATCCAGAGTGGAAACTCCATAAATATTCACTCTTTTAATGAATAAAGCCTGAAAGATTGAATGAAAAAAGGTGGGTATCACGGATGCAACTGTTTTGTCTATGCTTTGAGGTCCTTCCTCACCCCTAAATTTGCCCTCTTCTTTTGGCAATGGGGTATCTCTCCTCTGCATCAATGAGGGAGGTTTCATTTGAGTGACTTGCAAGGAAGAGTGGAGATCATCAGTGTTTATTGGACCATCCTTTTCCACAGCTCTGGCTGGTACTTCACAGAAGTGGAAGAATGGGCAGGTTACAACTCACCACGGTCTTCCCACTGTGACTTTCTTTCATTTCAAGCCAATTGACAAATGCATATTGACTTTTCTCAGTGCATATTCACTGCTGCACTCAGTGAAAAAAAATCTTTACGACCAAACCCTGATTGGATTTCTTCTGTTTCCCCGAAGCACACGTGAGGGAGTTGAGTTATATAATGTGTAGGAGGTCAGGCCAGGCTGACACACATTGTTTTTGAACTAGAAGCCTCTGGGTTTACAGGCTGTGGCAGGCTCTTGTTTCCCAGGTTGCCTTAAAGGTCTCGGTTCATTATCTCCTGTCAGTAAGGAATGAATGGAGTAACATGTCTTCAAAGTTTGGGGTCCCATTGCTTTTGTTGGAAAATAAACACCAGCTCTTTATATACAACTTCTGATTTATTAACCAAGCCAGCTTGTTGAGTGACTTAG
Source organism: Mellivora capensis (assembly GCA_004024625.1). NCBI lineage: Eukaryota > Metazoa > Chordata > Mammalia > Carnivora > Mustelidae > Mellivora > Mellivora capensis. Next base: position 18,793 of record PISX010018593.1, on the reverse strand, counting down.
AAAATTTTTAGAAACAACTGCTGCATTAACAATGGTCAGAAACAGGAGAAAGTGGAGTTACTCACAATGTCAACCTTGATTTCCTTTTGCTTTTTCTCTACCACCATCTCTTTGCTAATCTCCCAACATTCTTGGCTATCTCTCAAGGACTCTCAGGATATTAGACTGCTCTTCTCCCTGAAATATCTTGAATTTAATCTTCCCTTCTGCAAGCTTTACACTTCATCAGGCTAGGCACCTTGCCTCTCAGAACTCCTCATTCATTGTCTCTCCAAGATTTCCGAAATTCCTCTAACCAGGACAAAGCCTTCCTTTAGAAATGACTTATAATGACTTATGACTTATAATGAATATACACAGGGATGGGAAGCCAATTGATTCAAATGGATATATATAAAATTTGTCCTTGAGGGTAGATTTTCATAGTAGACAAGGAATCTAGAAGTAGGTACTGGATATTCTCTCCAGCAGAGAAGAAAGGAATAAAACTAGAGGCTGGAGGAACCCAGAGGAGTTTTTATCCTCAAGGTTTGCCTGTACAGAGCTTTCTCAAAACAGTGTTCACCCCTGCTTCCCTCTGTCTTCAAAACATTGCTGTGACTAGGGAGGTAATGGGACTATTATATTCCTTTTGCAGGAACATGTGAATATTATGGGAGCACTAGCACAAGTGGCCAATCAGCAGTCATACCCTCCACTATTGAAAGTCTTCCCACTTTTGGATTATAGAACAGAGGATCCAAAAGGCAGAAGCCACCCTTGCTCTATATTTTTTTCCTTTTTTTTTCTTTATTTATTTGTGATTCATAGTAAGTGTTTTAGGCAGTATTTTTTAGCTGGCTGAATAGGGCTTCTCCAGGGCAATGGGTTTCTATTCATCTCTGTCTCCCAGAACCCAGCACTGTGCCTGGTGTTTATTATGTACTTAGTCAATATTTGCTAATTTTATGTTTATATTTATTTTCTTTAAAGTTTTCATATTGGATTTGTAGAATGTATGGATGTGTCTTGGAATCTTTGTGAAGTATTTTGCCTCTTTATTTGGAATAGGTCTGTTATTTGTGAGGAATTCCCTTCTCCTCAAGAAAATTGATTAAATAATATATGTGAAAAAATCCAAATATCTCCAGAGATAAATGACATCTTTAAGTTATTATCACCTTATTATTTTATAAAGAATAACAGAATATTTTGCTTCACTAAATTTAGTGTGACTACATGTCTTAGTTCACCAAAGATGGTCCCATCTATGCTTGTTGTTTTGAACTAAATATTAATAGATTTTCCTTTCACTCTCAGAAGTGTCCAAGTTGGACACTTGTCGAGAGTTTAGCTCAGCTACTCCATAACATTGCTGGCTTGGCATCCATTTTGTTTGGATAGGTAGGCCCCAGAGTTCTAAGCCTGCATGAGTTCCTGATAGGACTTCTCAGGCAGATCTTGAGGTCAAGAGTCTCCCTTGCCTCCAAGCACCTCTATGCCTTTTCCATCCTCTAGATCTGACCAACTTGGAGCTGACCAAAACCCTGCTCTTTGGGTTTGAATTGACAAGTCTGGTTCTAGTCTGGGGACCTTAAAGCATCCCACCCACAGACCCTCTTAAAGGCATTTGCTCCAGGTCCTGTCTCTCTGTCCATCTGCACTTTGCTTTCACCTACCCATGTGGCTCCTTGTGGCATCCCAGGTACTTCCTCCAGGATCCATGAATGATAAACTTATCTATTTTAGTTTCTCTTGAGGTCTGTCACTGAACCATGACTCACCACCTGACACCCTGTGCTCCACTTAACAAATGTTAGTTCAACAAAGTGATAACAATAATAAATTATACAGTCATTATATCTCATAGGGCCAAAAGACTTAGATGGTAGTCCCAGCCTGCCCATCTGTGACCTCAGAGTAGCTGTTTACCAACTCTCTGACCTCAGAATGGTGAGTCCCATAATTTTAGCTGAAGCAGCCTCCCCTTCATTTACCTGAGCACTAATTATCATCTTATTCATTTCATCTTCCTTCCCTTACTTGCTTGCCATCATATCATCACTTTGTCTTCTTCACAGCACTAACTAGTACATGAAATGTGATTATTTGCATGTGCATTTACCATTTCCCCCCTCACTCCTTTCAACTCCTGCATCCATAAGTGTAAATCCTTAAGCAAGGATTTTTGTCTTATTCACACTTGTAATCCGAGCTCCTAGTACATTCTAGATGCACAACAAAAATTTGTGGGTTGACTAAAATCAAAGCCTATTTTTAAAAAGATTTTATTTATTTATTTGACACAGAGAGAGATCACAAGTAGGCAGAGAGGCAGGCAGAGAGAGAGGAGGAAGCAGGCTCGCTGCTGAGCAGAGAGCCCGATGTGGGGCTCGATCCCAGGACCCTGGGATCATGACCTGAGCCGAAGGCAGACGCTTAATGGACTGAGCCACCCAGGTGCTCCAATCAAAGGCTATTTTAATGCTAAAGAGGATGGATAGTAATAGGAGAAAGTTTGGTATTCACTTTTTTGAAGTAGTCTTGTACTTGTTCATTGTGATCCAACTTGAGTTAGAACAGCTCAAGTGGTTAATATTGAGCCCTGTTAAGTTGTAGAAGGGAGTTTTCAGGTGCAATATGAAGGATACTATCTGCATCACTGAGATGGGGGTATTACTACAAAAAGGGAAATGAACTTCAAGCAGGCAGAAAAGATGTGTGTCCTCTATAAGAAACAACATCAAAACAACAACAACAACAATGAAAGCCCCAACATGCCACATTGTGGTTTATTGTCCAAAATTCCTATGGAAGGATATCCTAAAGAAAAGCCATCCTTTCCACTGTAACTTCATGATTCTTTGATTGAAGAGGAGTAGCCAGAGGGAAGATGTATTGGAATCTCATGTAATACTATTCCATGGTGTTAACCACCAAGAGTTCTACTGTATTCACTGCTGCTTTTAGATTCCCAGGTGACTTCCACAACCAAAAGAACCTCCTTCCATCTTTGGCCAGAGTGTAGACTCCCTGTCTCTGAGACACTGATTCAGTCAAGATGTTTTATGTGTTCCCCACAGATACTTTGAATGAGTAAGTTGCACTTTCTGGAGCTGGGATTTGAATGGAATTTTGCTCTGTGTGGAGTGCAACAGTTAACCAGTGAGAAAGACAAAGCTCTGGGGTTTGTACTATCCCAATGTTCTCTTGGTCTCATTTCCTGATTCCAAGCTGTTTTCACTTAAAATGTTATCTATTTTCTTTAAGACCTAACTTGGGAAGGGGCATAGAATATCCAGGTGACAGTCTTCTCTGCCCTAGAATGCAATCCACTTGGCTCCCACACAGCAAGTAATGATATAGCCTATTTGAGCTGAGAGGCTGGGTTTGCTTGAAAAGAACCCAAGGCTACGTAATCTCCCTTTCCCGAGGTCCAGGATTCTTGTCTATGATCTGAAGCTATTTAAAAAGAAAAACATTAATTTTCCTATATTGATTATGTAAATTTGGATGTGGTGGGTAGGAAGAATGAGAATATATTATGGACACCTTTTGGTTTTACTTGTCCAGAATCCATACGTCTTACTTCTGATAACAACACTTAAAATTTACTTTTGAAAATTACTTGTTTCTCACTCTTAGACTATGTGATATAAGATGGATCCATGCTCCATTCTAGGAATGAACACCTCAACCAGACCCTACTTTATGAGTACGTTTTATTTTCTTGCCATATTAGTTCAGAATTGGATATATGATCTGATTTGTAATAATGACTCCTGTCACAACTCTTTGAAGAAAAAAATGTGCTCATCCTGCTGACCATGGAACTAGGAATATGCATCCCTTGGGTTAATATAGGGAACTACCACTTGAAGAAGACTTGACCAATGGCCATGTCAACAGCAGGGAGAGAAGAATTAAGAAACAGAGGGAGAAAGACCTATTCTTGTAGACATTATTTGAATTCCCAGATCCAGATGTATCTGAAGCTAGTTTTTATTTACAAAGGTCAATAATTTCTTGCTTTGAATTTTTTTCCCCACGTTTTAGCCTGAAGATGCATCTCTGTAAGGTTCAAGCAGGAATTTCTTAATTTCTTCATATGCTGAACTGGCCATTGTGGCCCACATACTGGAAAATTCAAAATGGAGGTAATAAATAGGAGGGTCATAGAGGATTTTGATTTATTTTGGCATCTAGCATGCCAATAAACACCCACATTTTATCACAAGAGCTTCTTAATTAGCCCCTGCACCTCTGGTATTCTCTAATCAATTCTTAGTGCTACAGTCAGAGTGAGCATTTCAATATGCAAATCTAATTAGGTCACTAGCTCTTAGGTGACTCCTCAAAGCTTGCAGGACAAGTCCATACACCTTAGCATGTTTATAAGGCCCTTTTGTTCTAATCTCTGTTTATCTCACCAGTTGCTATGTTCGAGGTCTCTCTCACTTGCCATCTGCCCCACCTTGCTTCCCTTTGCCCAGATATTTTAAGTCTTAATGCCACACTTCTCCTAACCCCTTCACAGCTAAGTTATATGTTCCCTGATCTACGCTCCCATATAACAACACATAGACAATGGAAGATGCCATTATAACACAGTATGTTGTTCTGCTACCTACACTCCACATCCCATTTGGATAGGGACCATGACCACTGTATTTGCAGAATGTAGGTGGTACTTAGCGCACATTGCTGAAAAAATGATGAAATGAATGAATAAATATATCTATGTATCTGTCTGGAGATAATTTTCCAAATGTTCTAGATGACTTGTATTATTAGATCTTCATGCAAATGCTTCTCTTTTTGAAGGCCAGAGTAGAAGATGTTAGTTCAAAAACCCGTATTCCACTTTCCTAAATTTCTGTAGAAGAGAGGACTGCTTCTTTCTTCCCCAGGAGGTGGGAAATAGTTTGGAATAAACATCCAGGCTCACCTTCCATATGTTTGTGACGATCCCTTAAGGGTGAGGAGTCATGAATGTGAAGGGTGAAAACATTACTTCCTGGGGAGCTTGTTTCTCAAGGGAGGGTCTACTCATGCATAGAAGTGCCTTTCTTTCCTGATCTCTTGGAGTGGAATTTGCTCAGACCCATGAGCACCTCTGTCTTCTATTTTTTTCCTTTTCTTCAAAAATCCAGGCATTAAGCCCACTCACATAAAAGCAAGGCCTACCATTCTCTAGCTTCTTTCATGTGGCTGGGTAGATAAGTCAAATGGGCCAACTATTTTCAACATAGGTACAGTGAATTGAAAAGTGGCCAAAAAAATATATTTGCAAGTCCTAACCTCTAGGACATGTAAATGTGGCCCTATTTGGGAAAAGGGCTCTTGGCAGTTGTTGCTAAGTTAAGGATTTTGTGGTGGAATCATCCTAGATTTAGGGTATGTCTTAAATCCAGTGATGGGGCCCTTATATGAAGCAGAGGGAGATTTGAGGCAGAAACACAGATCAGAGGCCATGTAAATATGGAAACAGAGATTGGGGTTATGCTCCCCCAAGTCATGGAACACCTGCTGCCACCAAAAGCTGAAAGAGGTATGGGCAGATTCTCACCTAGAAGCTTCCAAAGAAGCATGGTCCTCTCAACACCTTGATTTTGGACTCTGGTTTTCAGAACAGTGAAAGAAATATTTATAAATTATTTTAAATCCCCAATTCCATAGTAATTTTTTACAACCATCCTAGGAAATTATAAACAAGACAAAAATTAAAAACAAAACCAAAACTTTGTCCTGTTTCAGTTGAGCAGTGATGAAAGTGCCCTGACTTGGCCCATTGTGAAGCTGATATTCAGATCCTTATTTGGCTATTTATCTCTATGTTTACATCCTATTACCAAGACTCTGAAGCCAGATACATGAGTGAATTGGGGTCTCAGTGCCCGCTCTAAATTTCTGGGGGAATGCTGGACAAGGGCTATAGAATTCTGGATCCTTCATGGATTTCAGCCATATCTGGCACCTTTAAACAACATGGAAATGTTACCCCAGAAGAAATGGTGACTCTGCTTATTGAAGTCTGCCAGTAACTCAGGCTCTATTTCTTCCATGAACATATTCCAGATTATTTTAGCTCCAATTATATGGAACCCCTTGAAAAATTCTATGACATTAATCAGCTGCCTTTCTTATTTAGTACTTATAAGTTGTCATATTTGACTCTATTGATATCCATGGCCCAGTTCCCAAACTATATTTTGAGTCCATTGAGGGAAAAAAAAACTAGTTAGTCTTTGTATCTTGAGTTCCTAGATCAATGCAAAAATAATATTAAGCATATGTATAAGTTAATGTGCTAGTGATTATGCATTTTTATCTATGTTGACAGTAGACAATCCAATGTCTAATATTAAGGAGGTGCTCAGCAAATGTTAATGGGAAAGAAAGTTTGATTCATAGCCTTTGAAATGTACTGTCATATCTATTGAAAGTCAGCCCTCGACACAAGGGTTTGTAAAATAAAAAATAAGTAAAGAAGAAAAAAAGAAAAAAAAAAGAAAAAAGAAAAATAAAAAAATAAAAAAAAATAAGATAAGAAAGATAAAAAAAAAAAGGTAAAAAGAAATGAAATGTACTGTCATAGCATTGTTTTTTCATGCCCAATGAGATCTTGCTTCTTACTAATGGACTCTGCCAACCTTGGTCACAACAGTCGGCATTTAATTAAAACAGGAGCAATTGGGATCTTTCCCTGGGATTGACACAAGAACATTGGGAAAATGACTGTTTGCTAAGTTTAAGCTGATAGGTGCTAAATTCAGTGCCATGTGGAGAAATCTTTTCTGTAGTAGGAAATAATTCAACCAATATGTAAAAGGAAACAAAGTGAGGCAGAGATGAGATGAATAGAAAGTAAGAAATACTTGATAGCATTGTGATCCCAGGTTCTACTTCCAGAACTGGAAGCCCTTGTTCTTGGAGCACATTCCTTGATTCTTAAAGTACTTTGGTTTACTTGCTGGTGATATGCACACATAAATTTCATTGAGTATGAACTTAATCTAGTTTTAGTTGGTTTTCTGTCACTTGTAACTAAAAGATTCTTAATACTATTAGGGAGCCTCAGAAATAAGAATACTTTATAGTTTCCTGGAACTCTTTCCAGGATCCATGAGAATGGTCTTTAACCATACATGATGAGCACACATACACATACAGATATAATCTAGTTACTAAAAGAATTTGAAGTTTAATATGTGTCCTGTCTCAATTCTGATGTAGAACAGTTTAAGACTGAATCTGAAGAAACTAATGTTAAATTTAAAAATGGAAAAATTAAACATTAAATAATCTACATCATGAGAACTGTTTTTCTGATTATTTTCTAAAGTAGATTACTCAAAAGTTCAATTACACTGTAAAAATAAGTCAAAACATTGTTTATTGTGTAGCCATTATCTATGTGTGTTATGGCATCACTTTAAGATGATGTAACACAGGATGTTGGAAATAAAAGAAATAGTAAGTTGATGGATTAGTATGGATTCAGATATCCCCCAAAGTTCAGGTTCCGCATTGATAAAATCTACTGCTTATTATTTGTGGAAACATAGATATGACCAAAAAATCTGTCAGCATTTTTCCTTCTGTCTAGGCTCCTTTATTTTTCACTCTGTTACTAAAAGCATAGAGTGATTGAATAATGTAACAAGCATAGTGAGATATTTTGTTCATGGGGCTATGTAATGGACATATGTAATTTTTGTCCAGATTTCCTTCCTTTGGGATACTGGCTCTATAGCACTATGTAGAGATTTATGGAGAGCCACTGGTGATTTATCTCGAGCTTACTGGGCTACTCCTTCAAATGGTATTAAATGATACAATTACCAGATATAGAAAGGTTCACTTACTACATATTCCTATAGTTTATATATATATATACATATATATATATACATATTTCAAATTTTCATTGAAAGCGCTTAAGTTGCTATGTTTCAAAAAATCCGTCTGAGTGCTTATCATGTTATAGTCAGCACTACTCCAGGATGTGGGGCTATCACGGTGATTATGACAATCAAGCCGCTTGCCCCCCATGCGATCTATACTCCAGTGAAGGACATAGGCAATAAATGAAAAGAAAAAAAAATAAAACAATCTTCAGAATGATTAAGGTTGACTCTGCTCTTTAGTTTTTTATAATGTCTAAAAACTTTAACTCCAGTACTGTTGCCATAGCGTTATACTAGTTTCAGGTATACAATATAGTGATTCAATAATTCTATACATTATTCAGTGCTCACCATGATAAATGTACTCTTAATCCCCTTCATCTATTTCACCCATATTCCCACCCACCTCCCCTCTGGTAACCACTGGTTTGTTCTCCGTAGTTAAGAGCCTGCTTTTTCATTTGTCTTTTTTCTTCTTTGTTTTATTTCTTAAATTCCACATATGAATGAAATCATTCTTCTCTGACTGACTTCTTTCACATAGAATTATACTCTCTAGACCCATCTATGTTGTTGCAAATGGCAAGATTTCATCCTTTTTTATGGCTGAGTAATATTCCTATGTGTGTGTATTTGTGGTGTGCATGCACACATGTGTGTATACCACATCTTTATCCATTCATCTATTGATGGACACTTGGGCTGTTTCCATAATTTGGCTATTGTAAAGAATACCACAATAAACATAAGGGTGCATATTATCTTTTTGAATTACTGTTTTCATATTCATTGGGTAAATACACAGTAGTGGAATTACTGGATCATATGGTGTTTCTATTTTTATTTTTTGAGGAACCTCCATACCGTTTTCCACAGTGGCTGAAATAGTTTGCATTCCGACCAGAGTGCACAAGGGGTTCTTTTTCTACACATCCTTGAGAACACTTGTGTTTCTCTTTTATTTTTTATTTCAGTCATTCTGACAAATGTGAGATGATATCTCATTGTGGTTTTGATTTTCAGGAGTTTGCCTCTTTAAATAAAATTTTTAGAAGAGATCTTTCTGAGGAAGTCACATATGGGTTGAGAACCAAATAATAAGAATGAGCTCAGCAGATCCAGGGTATTTGGAGAGAGGAAATCAAGTATCTAAAGCAAAGGGAAGAGCCTGTGGAATGGTCCTAAGGCAGGAATGAACATGGCATATAGACTCTGGATTATCCTAGGTACGAGGGAAGCCACTGGGAATTTTAAGTAGATAAATGACATATCTGATTTATATTTTTTGAAAGATCATGCAGATGAATGGCCAAAGCCATTCTGAACCCAACAACCTGATTTGTGCTTTCAACATAAGCAGTTTTTCCTGTTTATTTTTTGCCATTAAAAATCTGAAATAATTGAACCATCCTTTGCAGAACTATCTTGAACAACTGACTTTATTGGTACAAAAGCCCTCTGCAAATAAAATCTAGGACCCGTTGTCACTTCCTTTTATAGGCAAACAATCATTGTGGTGAATTGTGCCTGAAAACAATCAATCTAAAATGTTCTTCTTTGTTCCCTCCAAGCTTCTATAAGCCCCGACAGACTGGACACACATTGATGAGACTGGGATGGAGTCCTGTGAATAGAGTAGCCAGCTGTGAGTTGAGTGGTAGGGGAAGCGCCAGCTTGCTCTTGGCCTCTTCAGTCTGGAAAGCCAAATCACTCAGGGGCCAAGCAATTGTACTCCATGCATGGTTTGTTACTAATTGTACAACAGAAGAGGACTGGAGCACCTGGTGCCTGCTTGCAATGCATGCTAGAGAATACAAGATAATAAACATTCCTCATAACATCAGTATGGCACATTTGGGATGAGCACAAGTTCGTTAACCTCTGTGGATTTTACCAGCCAGATGTTCTCATTCTAAACTCTCATGATTCCATCAGGTCTGATTCTACCTGAAAAACCTTCTAGACCAGAGGAACATACCTTATCTGCTAGCCTTAGACAACAGTCCTGGGTACTTCATTTCTCCTCCTTAGTCTCCCCTAGATTTTATTCACTTCACAAAGAGAGAGGAAAATATGGAGATAAAAATATTGTTGAGTTAAAATTAGCTGAGAAGTGTTTGCTGTTTTGGTTTCTGAAGGTCCCTCCAATAGTACCACTCTTCTCAATGAGGTTTTAAACAACGAGAAATAATTAAACAAAAGAGTGGCAAATGGAGGACAGCACATCACCTTATAAAATCAATCCCTATTCACAATAGGGCAAAGTATGAAAGCTCAGACCCCTAGAATATGGCAGACTTTGTTTCTGAGTCTCTTATAACACTGGATATGGGCAAGATCGTGCCCCGCAAGAACAGCAGAAGGCATATCTAAGGGGGAGTGGTGGGTAGCAGCATACTCTTCAGAAGAAGATAAATATGAGGTTGGGTCATGCTGGCCAGGTTTATTCTTCAGAGAAGTCCACACTTCTGGGGCCAGTGAGTTAAGCAGTAGAAGCCAAGTACTACTATGTTGGATCCTTCCACAGAAAGGAATCATCAGGAGTTAAGAAGAAAGATTCTGCCCTAACATTTGGTATTAGCTGTTTGAATGGTTTTAAGTTTCAAATAGCTAAACCAATGAGTAGGAAGAACATTGTAGATTAAAAGAGATGAATAACAAAAGGAAAACAGTGAATAGAAATGTTTATGGAAAAAAAAAACAGCACACAGAGTATGGGTGTGGAGAGCAGTTAAATGAGAAGAATTGGGGAATTATGGAAGTTTCTGTAGAGCAGCATCAACAAAAAGTAATCTATTTCTCTTGGGCAATGTATTGAGCATTAGATATAACATCAACTTATTGCCCTAGTGTTTTACTAGACTCTGAATGCATTAAGAGTAATAAAATGAGGAAAGCTGGGGTTTGTTTGTTGCTCTAACTTTACTTCTGACTTTGCCATAGGTTTATTTGAGGAAGATATTGTTCCATCTTGACAAGTCATAGTTGGTTAGTCACCAAATAGATGGGGAGCCTCATTAGAATTCTAATTCCTAAGTGAATCTTTTGTTGTGGAAAGACTGACAATGTCCATATCAAGCTTAATATCTGAATCTCTGGGGACTTTACCACCTCTGTCTTTCATACTTCTTTTTGGACCTATGGAAAGGATTCTGAAAGTTTTCCTCTTACTTTTTCTGCCATTTTCAGATTTCTTCTAAATAAACAGAGCTATAATTGTACTAACTTACTGCTTACTTGATGTTGATGAGGCTTTCTGGTGCTCAGCATCCATACCTTTGGTTTTCCCATGGAATTCTTTCCCTTAAATGGAACAATCTGGGTTAGATTTTAGTTCCTGGTACCTGCCACATATGGACTCTCCCCGCTATAGATACTTCTAGTCATTTTTGGCACATAACCTAAGCTTAGTGAAAGAGAATATGTCAGAAGCAGATGGCAACAGAAGGGACATTTAGACCAACTTTTTTTGCCCATGAGATTGTTGTTTCCACTTTTATGGGTTCAGATATTTAGTTCTTTAATTTTCTACTATTTCCAAACCTGACTCCCAGCTTGCAACTGCTTGTTGATGAGTGCTCGCTGCCATCTACCCTCCAAAGTCTTTCACATACATCTGTCCTTACTTGAAATACCCAGACTGAGGGTCAAGTTTTGCTTACAGGTAAGAACTCCCACTGAACCTCCTTGATCATCCTCAGGAGATGATTCAAAAGTAAAATCTCCCTGATAAAAAAATGAATTTTTCAAATGAGCCTGTTAATTTATTTAATATTTATTGAGTCCCTGCTATTTTCTTGACCTGGGGCATAAAGATGAAAAGTAAAATTAAGATAGTCTACACTCTCTTGGAGTTCAGCATGGAATTGGGGAGAAAGTCATTAAAAAATCGGTGAATAAATGCAAAATCACAGCTATAATAAATGATATGAAGAAAAAAACACTTTGCTATAAGAAATTACATTAAGAGGAATTAATTTAATATGGGAGATCAGAGAAAACTTCTCCCTTAGTGAAGGTAGGATAAGCATTAACTAGAGAAAGGAGATGAAGAGATAAGAAGGATCCTCTTAGAGAACAGAATCCTAGAAATACCCTATGGCTTTTGAGCTAAGACATGAAAAACACATATTAAAATGTAAATTTTAAACCTGGATTCAGAAAACATACTAGGCCATTATTTCCATTATTAACTCAGTGCTAATTAGTAATCAGATTGGCTCTATTTGCCAAGAATGTAGCTCTAGCCAGATCCATTTGGAAGTATACTAGAGAATGGGAGACCAGTGAGGATGTTACCCACATAGGCAATCAAGGATGGAGCACTACTGTTACTGGATTAAGGTTTTCTTTTGACATCAGAGGAAGACGAAGCATTAGACTCCCTGGAAAAAAGAAGGGCATTGAGAAGGTTGAGATGGTGTTGCCAGAACAATAATGGGTGGTACTGAAAATACTGTTGCATAATTTTGCTGAGGATTGATCTAACTAAAAAAAAAATAAATAAATCACAAGAAAATCTCAGAGCAAAAAACAGTCTCAAAGCTATTTATTTTCAACAATATTAAACATCATAAATGCCCAGTGCAGCAAAATAATTTGTGCAGCTTCTGGATTGTGTAAGGTAATAGCCAAAGAATACAGAAGAGAACATAGCCCAGCCAGAAATGAGGCATGGACCAAACTTCAGTGGGCAATAGTTGGAACAATTGTAATAATTTTCACACTTTTATATAATATCACTAAGCTTATAAAGCACTGCAACAACATTGTTTTATTTAATCCCCACATATCCCTCTGATGGTAAAATTAAAAACCATAATATTTTCCCCCCTCTACTACATAGAAGAGGAAATTGAGGCCCAAGAAGGTTAAATGACTTGTCCATACTCCCAGAATTAGTAACTGGCAGTATAAGACAGGAACTCAGGTCATCTGACTCACAGTCCAGGGCTTATTCCAAAACTCATTCCACCGGTCCAATCCAACTTACCTTTCCCCAGGGTGCTTCATGCTTGAGAATTCAGCAAAAGAGATTTTATCAGACTAGCTGGTCTACATGAATCAGTGTGGTCTAACCCCCTACTAATAAGGAATTTGAGATGTTCAGCCTAAGCATGGAAAAATTGATTCTGCTTACCAATGAAAGAGGAAAAAGGGAAGTTACAAGTGTTTAAGTTAAAAAGAAAGTTGGCTTACTAATTCTCTACCACTCCATAGAAGGGTGTGCCAAATATTGCAAGTTAGTTTAATTTTAAAAAGTTATGAAGGGAGAGATCTATATGGTGAGCTGCTTTGATATCCACATCATTAACAATCACCAAGTCATGGAACAGTTGGAGGACGCCAGAATAAAATAAAAACTTGTATTTTATATAAAGAAACATCTTGACAAATACCTTCTTTCTATAACCTACAATGTACATTAAAGTAAAGAGGTCTTCAGAATTGTTGTTCTCCAGTGGACACATTGTGACTGACATTGAAGGCAATTGAACACACCAAAAAAACTTAAAACAGTGAGGAGAGATCAGAGCGTTATGGATTTATTCAAGGAAGCACTTGCATCTGTTTTCAAACTGGGTCAAGGAAATTGATGTCTTCCTACTGCCCTTGTTTTCCATTGTTAAAGTACAATAAGTTCAATAGTTACTTCTATATAGTGGAAATGAAGCCACACTTTCAGAAGAGATTCACAAATTTTGATGAGGTTGAATTGAACAGTAAGTTTGATGGCAACCGTAAAAATGATTGATGTACCTCTAGAGGAACAAACCTCTAGAGGTACATCAATCATTGAGTAAGATGTAGTATCTGTGGAGATAAGTTTTAAACAGGAAATAATTGAAAAGAAAGCAAACCACACTTTAATAAGCCACAATATTCTGGAATTTGATGTGACCAAACATGAAGCCCAAGACTCTTGAAATTTCTGGCTCAAATTGAAATGTTTCTCTATTTAAAACCCTCAGAATTCTTGAGAACAACTCAAATTATTAAATACTAATATTCATACTGACTAATAAAAGTTTATCCATAGTTACAACTAGGCTATAAATATATCATTCATCTGGATAAAACTGATAAAATATGCTTTGAACTCTTCAGTCTTAAGACTGAAGATAAAATATGGGGACTCCACAAATACACATTTCTAATCATGTAATTCACAACAGTCCCCTCACATAAGGATACCCTCGACGGATCTCTTGTTGTTGGCAGTTTATAAAATGAATAGGGAGATATCATTTTAGTCATCTTTTTATTTTTATTTTTATTTATTTATTTATTTTTAAAGATTTTATTTATTTATTTGACAGAGATCACAAGTAGGCAGAGAGGCAGGCAGAGAAAGACAGAGAGAGGGAAGCAGGCTCCCCGCTGAGCAGAGAGCCCGATGTGGGACTTGATCCCAGGATGCTGGGATCATGACCTGAGCCGAAGGCAGTGGCTTAACCACTGAGCCACCCAGGCGCCCTTTAGTCATCTTTTTAAAACTTTTTTAAGAATTAGAAATGAAGAAGAGCCATTATCCATATGCCATCATTTTTGACTATTCATTAACCCAGAAAATATTTATTAGACACCTACCTTCTCTATGCCAACTACAGCTAAAGTCACCAAGGATAGATTCCACTAAGAGGGAAAGAAAAATTCATTTGGATATCTAGGGGAAAGAGCATGCAAATCAAAGAGAATAGCCAGTACAAAAGCTCTGCAATGGGAGCATGCCAGACATTATAAGAACAGTGAAAATATCAGCATGGTTGGAGGGAAATATATAGGATGGTAGAGTGAATGGAAGAAGCCAGTAGGAGATGAAGATGCATGGTACCTGATAGGGTAAGAGAAAGAGAGGTCTTGTAGGACTTTAGGTCATTTTCTGGAATTTGACTTTTACTCTCAGTGAGATTAGATCTTCAGTAAAATATTTATAACAAAATGTGGATATGTTTTTGTAATTTCAGAACTTGACCCTTGATGCAAAACATTCTAAACTCTAGGACAGTTTTCTGAATATATTTTACTGGGGACATTTAGCTTTATACAAAAATGCCTTATTGGAATTTGTTTTTGCTTTACAAAATTCAGTTTTTAAGTGTTTTAAATCATCCAGGAAAAGTTCCACACAAAAGATTGCTAAGGTAAATTGCTCTGTGAATGAGTTACCCTTTAACTCATTTGTTTTATAAGTTTGGATTTTCTACGTCAAATTTTTCTAGTTAGTTGCATGTATAACTCTTATTCAAGTCTTAGGATATGTTCAAAGAGGGAGCCTGGGTGCCTCAGTGGGTTAAAGCCTCTGCCTTCAGCTCAGGTCATGATCTCAGGGTTCTGGGATCAAGCCCCGCATTGGGCTCTCTGCTCAGTGGGACGCCTGCTTCTCCCTCTCTCTCTGCCTACCTGTGATCTCTCTGTCAAATAAATAAATAAATCTTAAAAAAAAGATATGTTCAAAGGAACTTTAAAGGTAATTTGCATATATATGTTGATAAATTTTTTTGTTAATTCACATTTACCTAAGCATAAGATTAAGTAATAAAAATAATAGTATCTCAGAATTCCATGTCCCTTTTTTTTGTCCTTTTTAGATCCTGCAAAGAGGAGTTAGACTCAATGATTTCAAAGGTTCTTCCAATTTTTCAGCTTCTAGGGTTATATTAGAAAATCATAGAGTTAAATCGTAAGCATATAGAGCCATAGAGTAGAAAGGGACCATCTTCATAGCTGAGGAACTAAGGACTAGAAAATATTAGTAACTTGCTCAAAGTAATTACTAGCTTGATCAGGATGAGTACTCACATGCCTCATCATGCAGTTCCCTGTATTTCCATGAGATCTCTGCTTTTCCTTGAATTCCCCAATGCAGATTTCACATGGATATGTAACTACAGAGCCTCCTCTGACATGACCAAGCTCTTTCTTTGAAATGTTTCTCTCTCCTTTGCCCATTCCCCCTATTCTTACTTCATTGCCCACTTTCATTCTAGTCCTTTCTCTTCAGTGTCCACCACAATTCTGATCCATTTTAGGTAATTTTGGTTTCTATACCAGCACCCTAGAAGGTCTTTCCTACATTTTTCTCAGTTCTGTACATATTGCTTTTGATAAAGTCTGATCTCTTTTCCATGTACACAAGAAAGGGGGCATCTCCTTCATTTAGACTTTCCCGCAATGTCATCTCAGTCATTTTACAAGGCCCTGGGTATCCTGGTGTTAGGCACTCCAGCTGTTCCTTCTTAGAAGGTGGAAAAGATGGACTTTATGAGTGGAGTCTGATGGGGATAATAGAAGATCAGGAGCTCAGAGTTAATACCAGCACTATTTTTTCCCCCTGTCTTCAAGTTCTGGCTTCATGCAGCAGACAGAAGGTGAATCTGGTCTGATTCCAGCCATTGGAAGCCAGCAGATTTGCTAGACGTGTGTAGTCATTTTAATGCTATTAAAATTGGCAGAAAGGAGTTTCCTATTACAAGCATTTTGAATATTAGATCTTGTGTTTTATATACTGCCACTTGCTAACAACATGTGCAATATATCCTAGGTGACCAGAGAGATTCTTGGAGCCAGCAAGTTCCATTAATTTAAGATAAGTATCACCTAAAATGACTGTCTATAAAGCTTTCCAATTGCACAGTATCTTGGAAAACATCTTCTGAAACTCATATCCTTTTCTTGCCTCTCCTCCCCCTTTATTCTGGTGTGTGTGTGTGTGTTTTAAATGAAAGTTAAGTATTTTAAAATGCTTGAGAGTTTTCTTACAGGTTTAGGGACTGAACTTCAATTGATAATAGACAAGAATGCCTGTCATGGAACCAAGTAGACAAGTAGACCTTTTTCTAACAAGACAATTTTACTACATATTTTAAGTTGGGGTCAAAGGACATTTGGGACTAAGTGTTATTATTTGAATAACATTTTGAAGAGCTGGACCATGAATTCAGGTCAAGGGTGGAAAGACACTGGCACCCATCTCTGTAGTTTCCCTGGTAATAGACCCAACTGAGGCAGTCCTTAAAACCATGGATCTTTGCAGTTAAAAAGAAGCTTATCTAATTGACAGGTCAAGCACAAGGTCAGTGTACTCTTCAAAGGCATCTGTCATAGAGGTATTCACTTCATCCAGCTGTGACTCTCATTTCAGTTTAGTTTCCTCCACAGCTAGATGTTTACCACATCTAATAAGTTAAACTTTACAGTGTCTCTTGTCTCTGCCCCTTCTTTTCCATCTTGTTGCCACTGATCTAGATCAGACTTTCATTTCCTTTAGCCAGACAATTAAAATAGCTTTTTAAATGTCTCCCTTATTATCTCTCCCCTGTTTCTAATCCATTTTACTAATTAATGTCAAATTGATCTTTCAAAACCCAAATCTATTCTTTTGCTCTCTTGCTCAATAATTTTCAATAACTCCTAATTGCCCAGGCTTTTATAAAAATTTCTTACGCAGACATTTGGGGAGGAAGTGAAGCATCATGGAAATTCCATCATGAGTATTGACATCAAAGGGACCTGGGTTCAAATCCCAGCTCAGCTTATTTCTAGTTGGATGAGTTGGGGAAAGTTATTTAACATCTCTAAAACCCAGCTCATCTATGACACGAAGGTGATAACAATTACTACTTAGGACTGTTGAGAAGATTAGAATAAGGTGCTGGACACTAGGTAATGAGTGTACAAAGTACAGTGGCTCTCTGTATGCTGAGCCTCCTACCGTATGCTCCAAACTTATTCCCTATTAATTTTCTTTTTTAATTTTTATTTATTTATTTAAAGATTTATTTATTTGAGAGAGAGAAAGAGAGTGAGCACATGTGGGGGAAGGGACAGAAGGAAAGAATCTTCAAGCAGACTCCCTCCTGAGCAAAGAGTCTGACTTAGGGCTTGATGCCACAATGCATAAGATCATGAGCTGAGCTGAAACCCAGAGTTGGATACTTAACCAACTGAGCCACCTGGGTGCCCCTTCCCATTACTTTTCCATCAGGGTCCTACATTCCAGCAAAACCTAGTCTATGATGTATGTGTCTTTAATTACTCTATGTGGTTGCAGCTTTCTTAAAAGTAGGGATGATGTCTTTGTTGTATCCACAGTGCTTTGTACATATTAGGGACTCAGTAAATATCTGTTGAATTTGGGATTCTCAAGTTGATTTCACCACCAGAAAAAGCCATTTCTGGTAAAATTTTAAATTGTATTTCTGAGTCTAATTGATCTTACCAAGTCTGGACAAAATGAGTCTATTTTCTCTGTGTGAGATCTTCCATGATTAAGCAAGTTGTCAAAGTTCTAGATGGATATGGAGTTCTTCACCCACTTCTGGGTACTTTGCCCCAGACTTTTACAGCTTGAAGTGAATATGGAGATGAGATCACTTTGATGTCATTTGCAGTGTTGCTTTAATGGCTAGCAAAATATTAAGTAGTGAAGAGTTTCCTTTATGTCAGTTTGAGAGTTGATCAAAGGAAACAGTTTCTTAAGCAAGTCAGTTGGCCATTTCTACAAATGGCAGGTGAGCACTGATGGGTAGGAAAATGAGCATGTGCAAGGAGGGAAGTTACTGGCAGAGGTGTTTGTAAACTTTAAAATAGAAAAATAAAAATACCTATAGCCATTTTTTGAGTACACACCATATATATGTAAATATATATGTATATATAGAGAGATATAGATATACACATATATATTTAAATAATACATACACATACACTAAGGTCACACAACTGGTAAAGAGCTAAATAGTATGGTTGCAGACTAAATTCAAACTCACATCTATTTGAAGCCAAAGCCCATGCTTTTGCCACTATATTACCCTGTCTTCAGCTTCCCAAGGATGACCCATACCTGGCCCAGGCTAGTTTTATGATAACTAGTCACAAAGCTCACCCACCCTAATGACTAG
>PISX010018592.1:0-40260 GCA_004024625.1 Mellivora capensis | reverse complement strand
AAATACATAACCTGAGACTGCTACTAAAGTTGAGTTTGCTTCAGGGACTTATACCATTCCAGGAACTTTATCTGTGTAGGTGTATTTTTGCAGTATGAAAAGAAGAATATTTTGATGTAGTTTTAATGTCAAGGAGAAATGACTTATAACTCCCAAACAAAAGAACTATAAAAATTTAACATGAGTTTACCATGAGAAATCTCCCTGATGGCTAGTGATGATGAACATATTTTTCTTAATTTTCTCTTAATAGAGAGAAAAACTATTTTTAATAGCAGGAAATCGTGTGGGCTTGGAGATTCATTGACTATAAGTGTAAGTTTGTTATCATGTTAGGATCTCATTTGAGAAAAGGAGACATACAGCAAGAAAGGAAAGTCACAAGTTGTAACTGCCAACTATTTTCTTTGAGACATACAAAAGAGAATGCAAATTTATGGTCTTTATTCTAAAAGGACTTAGATTCTAGTTGGGGAAAATAATTCAAATATATGTAACCCCAAAAAAGGTATTAAAAGCAGATTAAAAAGATAAGGCAGAGGATGGTGAGCTGTAGAAGGTTTGAAGAAGGTTTACATTTGAAGGTTTAGATCTCTCTGTGTATTCAGAGAAAACCACATAAAGGAAAGGGATAGTGCAGGTCTTCTAAGGATGGAAAGAAGGATGGACACATGGATGGTGGATTAAAGAGTAAAAGTCAGTAAAGATAATGAGAATAGCTTAGATAGGAAAATGATCATGTATCAGAATATCTAGATTGGGAATACCACCAAGAGTACCTGATAATGAGAAATTTAAAGCAACACTCTCAAGCCCCAGATACACATTAAAAAAAAAAAAAAAAAGCAAGGAAATAAAGTCCATACCTGTCTCTAAAATCTCAAATACTTTTGGAAAATAGGTCAAGTTATTTCAATTCAGTAAATAAGCATAGCCCAAGTCCTTGGATGTCAAGTAAGCATTGAACGAATAACAATAAAATTCTTTTTTAAAAAGTAAAAAAAAAAAAAAAATTAAAGACACTTTCCCTGAACCACAGGGGCTCAGGATATACTGATACAGAAGATCAAGAAATAGGTATATACACAAGTGAGTTGAACAATATAAAGTAGCAATTCAATCTTTGATATAGTCAAACCTCAAATTGTAGAGTGCAAAAGAGAGAGTTAAATTTTTACTGTGATATTCTATAAAGATTATATAAAGGAGGTGACATTTAAGCCAAGTCTCTAAGAATAAATTATATGAAATGAGACAGAGAATGAAGACAGAATTTCAAAAAGTCCAGACCAATAAGCAAAGAAACAGAGATGTGAGAGGAAATTGGATGATTAAAGAATGTTAAATAGCAAGTGTTCCTATGACGTACCAGTGGCCCTGGATGAGACTGACAGATACTTCAGACAGAACTGTAAAGGATCTTGAATGCCGTATTAGCAGAGGATCTGTGCAGAAGAACATTATGATTAAGTCTGTTTTAAAACAAAACTTTTCCAACCTTTCTCTCAGGTTATGCAGAAACCACTCAGGAGCCAATCCAGAGAAGACATGATCAGAAGAAAGTAAGGGAGCCCTTGCTTCCAAATTCCATGTCCCCAACTCAATTTGAAAAGCTCTGCCCCACATCTCATTTCATATTCAGCTTCCACTTAAGATTTGGTTTATACAGAAAGACCCACAAATTTTTTAAATGTTTTTTACTGTTGGGGTTCATGTAGAGCATGAAATCAGCCATAGCACAGGCCACTGAGAACGGGGAAGGTTTCGGAGAAGGGCATAGGCCTTGGGAATGCCAAGGGCTGTGTGACCACTCTGCAGCTGGAATTCGGTGGGGAGTTGCCTGCCCCTAAGCTCTCTTAGCCCATTTCTTCGCCCTGTGATCTCAGAGATATATGCATTATCCCTTAGGCTATGTTTAGCAGAACTCATAGAACACACAGATTAGCCTATCTATCGTGTCTTGCCCATAAACAGATCCTCCCAGTATGAGTAAGACTCCTTGTCCTACATCACCTGCTTGAGAAACAGTGGTAAGGATTTGTGATTATCCTGAAGGACAAATAAAAGCAGGAGCAAAGAAGAGCAAAGGGTCTTCATCTTTGAGTGTTGACCCCTTTGCCTTTTCCTTCTTTCCCAGCAAAGTTTGGAGTCCTCTTTCACACTTCTGTAAAAGGACTGCTGGCCATTCCCAGCAGTTTACTACGCAAAGATTTAGAAAGGTAACTCTGGTTGTCAAGTACAAAATACTTTAGAAAGGCAATGATACTTTAGGAAGATAGTGGAACAATTTAGGTAAGATACATTTAACCTTTATTAGAGAAATCAATTCTAGTAGAAAACAGAAATATTCAAAAATATTTGAGTTGTAATAAGCAGGAACTGTCTGGATACTGAATGTTGACACTGAGATACGAAGTGGACATACAATGAGGACTCCAAGCTTTATGATCAAGGGCCTGGAAATATGAGGGTACTGTTCACTGAGATAAGAATCGTAAGCTGAAGAGAAGATAAGCTATGGGACCTGTTCAAGCATATACAAAGTGATTTTAGATCCAGGCTTACCACTGGGTACAGAGATACAGTTAGTTACTTCAGGAGAAAAATATGGGTTAGAGATATATGTATCCAGGTGTGCAACTGCTAAAGAATGGATATATGCCCCAGATATGAACCCCCAAGGAAAAATTGTTAACAATAAGAGGGATATGATGAGGTTTTTCTTTAACATTAGCTAGGCATTTAATTTAGCAGTAACTGTGCTAAGACTTTTACATAAATTATTTTAATTAATTGCCCCTGAATTCTCTATGAATAAAGAACATCACTATTGAGGAGAATAATATAGAAATCAATATCTGAACTGGAACTACCTATATTCAGATCCTGCCTTGGCTATTTACAATCTGTGTCATTTGGGGTAATAGTCCCTAGAGCTGTTAATGAGAACTGATAAACACTTAATGCATATACAGTGTTTATCACCGTTCCCGGCACATGGTAAGTGTTTAATAAATGTGAGCAATTATTTTCCACCCCATTTTATAGATTAATGGAAGTTAAGTCACAGAGAGGTTAACTACTAAGGGCATACTGTTAAATAAATGGTCAGCCCACTTTTAACTTTTACACTAGCCTAACTTGTGTGCAGAAGGAAGAAGAGTCAAGATGGTAACCTTGGGAAGAAATATCTACATTTAATCAGTGAGCACTAGTTAACCAGAGCACTAGTTAAATAGACTTAGACGGCATGGTCAGACTACCAGGAGAGCCAGGGAGGGTGGTGTTGCTATGCTATTGGAGGAAAGGGGTAGTCAGTAATTTTAAAAGCTTCAGAGAGTTTGACAAGGAAATGCAATGAAAGACTTCTAGATTCAACAACCAGACAATTCCTGGGAAGAATTAAGAGAGGATTGAGCAGAATAGATAGGACAAACCCCAAACAGAACCATTTAAGAAATGACTATAAGGGAGAGAAATAAAAGCAGTAAGTGTAGAAGTATAAATGGGGAATGTCAGTTTAACGTTCAACTTAAGGGAAAGCTTAAGGCAGGTTTTCTTAATATGGGGAAGCCTTCACCATATTTCTGTTTAGAGACAGGAACCAGTAATGGGAGAAAGGGTGAAGGTAATTAGGAAGGGTCTGATCGATGCATCGTGACCAAGAGGAATGAAGGAGCACATGGGGAAGAGAGCATAGTGACACGGTTCAGCCTTGGAAAAGAAACACTCAGATTATTTTGAGTCCAGAAAGATGGGAAGACATGTTTCATAGCTCTCACGTGAAGGAAATGGGTGAAATTTAATCTCTCATGGCTTCAGATTTTTTCCATGTAGAAAGAAATTCATGTGTGAGCATCAAAACAGGGATGGGATAGGAACCTAGAGGAAGAATATAATTTCTGCACAAGAATAAGAGAGAGATGGCCTAACAACCCCGAAGACACTCACTGAGCTTAGAACAAAACAACTGATGAAGCAGCCTGCAGGAGGAAGTGGAAGAGACAAGGCATCTCCTGTCCACAGAATAAAGGGAAAGGGAAACAGAGGGATCTAAACCACTCATGTGAATGGAAATGGTGCTTCTAAGTCAATACAGATTTCAGAGAAGGGAGAGACAGAATGCAAACAAGGATTTGGATAAGGCATAGCACACGATGTATGTAGTTGTCTCTATGATGCATGTCACAGGGCTGCCCAGAGGTACAGGTTCTGCAACATCATTTTCAGATGTGTTAGTCACACAACACACATATGGCAACTTATAAGACTAAGAGTCTAGTGCTGACAGTCACTAACAACTCAATAATGGCCTAACCCAGTCAATATACATTTCTGCTCTCTGGGCTTCCAATGTCTTCACCTACAAATGAGGCTGACCTAGAAGTTCTCTGAAGATGACTCCTGTTTTAATATTGCAAGGCTCTATATCACTGCCTGCCTTCTCCACCGGCTGTGCCTACAGGGATCTGTTTTTTGAACAGGATATAACTCTTAAGCTGACATTAAAGGGATGTATTAACACTCTCCGGTTTTAGGTGTGCCTCACCCACCTAAGGGCAGGTGTGCTGCTGAGGCTCAAAAAGGAGCTGCTTCATGCTTATCTCTCTCTGCAGCTTTTTGTGCTACTTAATCTGCTTGGAGGAAGAAGAAGGCACCACAGTTCCAGAGTTTCAAGGGATCACTTCAAATGATAAACTAGGATCTTCAGTCCCCATTCCAACTGGCTTCAAGGGATTTGAGAGTCTCTTTTAGTTCAAAATACTCTGGACAAAGGGATAATTTCACTATGTATAGACATGTATGTATATGTATATGTATATATACACATTTCTGGGGGCCCATATTGTGAATCAAATACAATAGTTCTAAGCCATGCAAAAATCTATTATAAGGGATTAGATCAAATGGTGGCAATATAAGCATGATTAAAGAATTGAAAGGTTCTTAAATGGTTTTGTCTCAAGATCAGCAAATTGGGGCATCTGGGTGGCATAATCAGTTGAGCAATCACACTTGGTTTCAGCTCAGGTCGTGATCTCAGGGTTGTGAGGTCAATCCCACATGGGGCTGCACCCTTAGCACAGAGTCTGCTTAAGATTCTCTCTCCCTCTTCCTTTGTCCTTCCCCCTCTCTCAAATAAGTAAAGATTTTAAAAATCAGCAAATTGTTTTATTGCAACTGAAAATAGAACATTCCAGAAAATTATGTGCACTGTCCTCTTCACTTCTCCCCTTAACAAATTCCATATCACTAATTATTTTCACCATCAGGTCTAGGAACACCCTCTTTCAATCACCTGTGGTTTCTCTTCCTCCCATTTGCATCCTTGAGGCAGACAGGAGAAGCACGTTAGGTGGACTGTTAAGCACATTGTAGGCACTTTATAATACTTTTTGAAAAATATGTGGCAGGCTAAACTTGGCCTCTCAAATGCCCAAGAAGGTTTTACTCAAGAGAAAGTGTAAGAATCCTTTTCTGCAGTTGGAATAAATTGTCAGCCTACAGTGACGTGGTACCTGGGTCACATGGGTCAAACTATGGGGTTAGTACTTTAACTAGGATTCTGAAAGGGGGTCTTGTGCAAGCCCACCAGCTGATAAACATGGGTACTTGGTAACCAGACTTAAAGCTGAATTTGTGATATGATCTCATGTGTCTATCTTCTACAGCCTTGCTACGGTATCCATAGGAAAATAATTCATAGGTCTGATGATTTCAGTTTTATTAGAAAATATTTTTTACATTGTTATTAGTGAGTAACTTCACTTGATAACTATGTCTTTCTTTACATAAAGCAGGTGCCCGGGTATAAACAAATGCATTTGTAAGTGTTTTTTCAAAGCTCAATCATTCATCTATCCATTGAATAAATGTGCACTTACTTCCATTTAGAACTGCAACCACAAATTTCATCTACTCAGAGAGATATGTGAATTAGCATTAAAAAGGTCCTTCATCAACACAAATCAATCAGAAATGCCCACTCATAGAAATGCTAGTTTTAAGAATTATGGGATAGGTGTAAAGATAAAAAACACCAAAATTAAAATGCAAAAGAGATATCGAAAGAACACACCCATTTTGTAGTAAAGCCATGATAATTAGGAAAAGAATTGTTTTTTGCAAAATGAATATTTCTTCAAAATATAATTATAATCCTCTTGTAGATAACCACTGGGAAACTTACACAGAAGATGTATTACATGTTTCATAATGATCACATGGATCTTTGTTGATATAAAATTCTATAAGAACAAGCCACTACCTACATGTGGCATGAAAGCACATTATTAAGTCTCCATTGTAATCCCAATAATGTAAAAATTCACTAAGACACCTGTATTTAAATCTAGATTCTGACCCAGATATAAGTATACTGAATAATATTGACCTATAGATATAAACATATAAAATACATAAACATATAAATACCAGAAATTATTTAATAGCATTTAAGTACAGTGAAGTAACTGTCATTTGCATTTTGATTTCTTTCTCCACTGTTGCTAAGAAGATACTGTAGCAAAATTAAATATCTTGAATTGTCAGAATTAATCCCTAAATAAATATGACTAGATAAATCTTCTCAGTCCACTTGTAACCATATAACCAAAACCATTTTGATGGTTCCTCCTATGTTTAAAAACTCAATATCCTTATTATGGTGTGATCTGGTCCTCACCTACCTTTCTGCATATTTCCATTTCTATATTATGAGCATGTTTCTGCCTCTATGTCTCTGCTCAGTGCATTCCCTCTAACCAGAATCCCTTTTCTCACATCTCGACCCGTTGAAATGCTGTCTAGACTTTCAAGTTCATACAAATGCCTTCTCCTATGAAAATGACTCAGAACCCTCAATGAAAAGTGTTTTGGTTCTGTGTTTCTATGATTGATCCTTTCCTACCCATCTGCCATGTTTCAGCCTCATGATTCTCCTTCTCCAGCCTTAGGGCACCAATGGCACTGCTTCAGGTAGTTATGTGAATACTTAGCTGTCTCCTTGCTCAATTAAATCTTGAAGGCAGGGACTGTTTTTCCTAACTTCTTAGCATATCAGTTTTCTTCACAGACTCTGATCCACTTTAGGTATAAGTTAAATATTTACTGGATGAGAGAATAAAAATAGTACTTGAAAAAATCACCCACATAGTGTTGAATTATGAAATAATTCTTTAATCTTTTCTGTATTTTCAGGATATTGCACAATGTATGTATAATTTCTAAACAGATTAAATTAATTTTATAATACCCGGCCATTCTGAAACTAATTCTGTTCACCATAAGAAAATACCCTAATACATCCATACATGCTGAGCTTTCCTCAGTACATACTCATTGAAACACTTGGACTTAATTGCCTCTGAAATTGGGGAGAAAGAAACACCATGAAGTCTTTGGAAACACAGGAATTTATGCCATACTCTGAGAAAAAAAATACAATGTGCAATTGAAGGGCTTAGACAAATTTAAATCATTTTTAGTACTCTAACATATGGGTCAAAAATAAGATTAGTTAAAATGCTCTCTTGTAATGGGACCTACTCACCTCCTGTTACTAACTTTTACTATAGGAATCTAGAGTCTGAGGTTCTGATCAGGTTCATTGCTGTAACTCTTTATATATCCATCCATACCTAAGTCTAGCTAGCTAGCAATCTAGCTATAATGATACCTGGAGGGAATTCCCTAACCTAGAAGGGTATATATAATATACCTTTATATATTATGTATAATATAAATAATATAGTAATTATAGAATTGAATACATCCCTGGAATGAGAACATATATAGTTAATATATATATATTAACTATATATGTTAAATATATATATATAGTTAACTATATATGTTTATATATAATATATAATATACATTTAAATACATATTTCATTATATATAATATATAAATATTATAAATATACTTACTATGTAATGTAACAAAAATAGATATTTTATTTTTTTAATTAACATATAATGTATTATTTGTTTTAGGGACACAAGTTTGTGATTCATCAGTCTTACACAATTCACAGCAGTCACCATAGCACATACCCTCCCCCCGTTCATCAAAAAAATAGATATTTTTTAATTTAAATTCAATTATCTAACATATAATACATCATTAGTTTCAAATGTAGTATACAAAACTCATCAGTTGGGTAACACCCAGTGTTCATCACATCGCATGCCCTCCTTAATGTCAATCACCCAATTACCCCTCCTCCCACCTCCCTCCCCTCAGTTTGTTTTCTATAGTTCAGAGTCTCTAATAGGTTTTCTCCCTCTCTGATGAAGGAAAACAAAAATGGACACTTAATGGGCTTTGTATCAGATTCTTCATCACCAGGAATCCAATAAGCATGCTTAGGGATTTAAATGCAGCAACATACACTCTTTAGGGGCTCACATAAAAATATCTGGATGACCCCAGGTATATTTTATAAAAATGTTTTCAATATTCCATTTTGATATTTTGAAAATCAAAATGAATATTTAATGTTTAGTATACAATCTGTGAAAAATAAAGCTAAACAAAATTCCTTAAGATGTTGAAGTTCTACTTCAGTCACCTGCTTTCGTTCACTGCTCAGTATAGGGATGGCTGAGGGATGCTTCATCTTCTCCTCACTCCCCTCTTCCTTGCCTGAGTGCTAAGCCTCCTCTTGCCAGCTACGTTCTCCATACTGTGGTCAGACTCTGCACTCTTCAGATATGGAAAAAACTCTTACTTCCCCTTTTTGTTAGGAGAGCCAAACCCTATCAGGGTCCAGAGGGAAAGTAAATCTCAATTTGGACAGTTGACATGACAGTTGTTAGAAATATGACCATCCCGGGCATTACTGTTTAATCATGCCTGTCTAAGACCACATGGGCTGCATACTAACCAGGGAGAAATATCAGCATTTTCACAAACAAAAGCTGAGCTTCAGTTAACAAGCTTTGGCTGTTTCCTTTTTAGATGCCATATAGGTCACTAGTATTCAAAGGCAGAGATTAGTAGCAATGAATATAGCATCATTCTCCAGTTTTATTCTGGTCAGCTGTTTTGGGGTAACCCTGAAACTCCAAGATAGGATGAAGAGCACTCACTTAGGTAGAAACATTTTTTATTCAATAACAGTGAGTATTGGGCAAAAGGGCTAGGTACGATAAAAGGTTGAGTTTGCTTTCATGTCCGCATAGTTAAAATCCTCTGTGACCTCTTTTCTCAGATTCTGATAATTCCAAGATGTGGGCACTAATCATGAAAGCCTGAACTTAGCTTTTATGTAAATTTTTGGTCGTGAACATTTTCTTTCAGTAGAAGATGTCTTTATTAAGCACTGAAGATCATACAAGATGACTGTCAGCAATCATCTCCACCCTCCATGGGCCTGACCTACCTGACCTCTTTGAGCTGATTAGGTTGGTTGTAAATTCAAGCTTCCTTAGAATGTGATGTGAGTGTACTGTGTCTAGCTCTCCATAACGCCACATCTGGCTTGTGAGCAAAGGATGGTACCACATGTGTCTCCTTGAAAAATTATTAGGAAAATTATAATATGCAAAACATCTTGCTACAACACCAAGAGGATAAAACCCTCAAAATTATAGATTTCTACTAACTGCATCTTATGTGTATCCCCTCATCGGTGCTTTGTACTTAACAAGTACTCAGTGAACATCTGCTGGATAAATGGAGGAATGGGTTGCAACCTTGTCAAGATAGGTACAAAAATGACCCAAATCTACAGGAGAACTTGAAAAAGAGAAACCATGATTGGGTTACAAAAGGGAGATTATGGGCAATTCTATTTCATTTAAAAATATTTTAATATCATAGCAATAATGCTTCAATAATAACCCCAACCTAAGTTGAACATAATTCAATTCACAAAAGATTGTCCAACTAAGCATATAGTTAATACTACAGAATTAATACTGTAGAACATACCAGAACAATTAAGCCAAGGTCTCTGTCCTTGAATACCATATTGTGTCCTGGAAGATAGGACATAAGATAGGACAGAGAAGTTTCTGAACAGATCATGTCTTAATGGAACTCCCAAATGAGTAATACACAGAACCACTGGAAGCAAAAAGAGCTTTAGCTCCTACTTGAGGAAAATCTATAGAGCCATAAACACTCAAGAGTGAAGCATTTATTTTACCTGCTGCAACAATCAGAAGCAGGAGCTGGAATTAATGCAGCCCACTGGAGTGATCTGCAGCTCAGGGCTGGAGTTACTCATAGCCATCAATTGTCCATTGCTTTCGGGTTTGGTTCACCTGACTCTTACCCCCTCAGATCCTCAGTGGCCCCAACGTGTCAAGCACAGTCACGGCTTTTTTTTTTTTTTAAGATTTTATTTACTTGACAGAGATCACAAGTAGGCAGAGAGGCAGGCAGAGAGAGAGGAAAGGAAGGGAAGTAGGCTCCCCACTGAGTAGAGAGCCTGATGTGGGGCTCGATCCCAGGACCCTGGGATCATGACCCAAGCCGAAGGCAGAGGCTTTAACCCACTGAGCCACCCAGGCGCCCCCAGTCACGGCTTCTTTGAAAATTACCCAACGAGCATCATTGTGCTCCAAATCTGCAAGAGCCACGGGAAGAGAAAAACAGAAAGACTTTCTGACGAGTGCCAACCATTGCTAAAGTGTCACTGTTCTCGCTGGTACACACCTCAATCTTACTGGAAGCAATCAAACTGGCTCTTACTCCTGATCCTAAAATTCAAAACTCCCCACCTTTAGGGTATCCCCAGATGAACTTCTAGCTTCATCTCTTGCCACGCTATCCTCTCCCCAACTCTCCTTCCATAAATTCAGCCCTACCAGTCTATTTGACATCCTCCAAATATACTCCAAACTCTTCAGCCCATGGAATTCTGCATAAGTCTTTCCTTCTTCAAATGCATCTTTTAAGATCTTGCTTAAGCCTTACCAATCTCAAACCACGCATCCAAACTAACTTCCCATTCTCTCCCCTCTAATCTAGCATACCTTAATTACAGAATATTAAATATTTTCCTAGATAGGTCTCACTTACTTGATTACTAGTTTCCAGAAATTCACTCACATCTTATCTGACACCATGCCTTTTATTGTGTACCCCACACACAGACAAAAATAAGCCAGGTGAATGTAGCATTGTACCAAGAAAAAAAAAGTATCATTCTGAACACCAGAATTATAGCACCAGTAGTCAGGTGTGGTCCACAAGGTCAAAATATTGATTTATAACCACACTTGGAAGGAAGTCGTTAATTTGATTTTGAAACAATAATAAAAGGATTAACTAGAAATAACAGGAGCCACATTATGAGGCTTCTGGATTGAGACCCATTTGGAGTGTGTCCTGTGAGTACTAACAATGCATGATAAAGAACAAAAACATGGGGCACCTGGGTGTCTCAGTGAGTTAAAGCCTCTGCTTTCGGCTCAGGTCATGATCCCAGGATCCTGGGATCAAGCCCCACATCAGGCTCTCTGCTCAACGGGAGCCTGCTTCCCTCCCTCTCTCTCTGCCTGCCTCTCTGCCTACTTGTGATCTATGTCTGTCAAATAAATAAAATCTTAAAAAAAAAAAAGAACAAAAACATAGTCTGAACTCAATCTCTAATGCTTCACTAAGAGCAAAGTTGGCAGCCTGGACTAGTCTATCTGTTTTCCTACTTCAAAGGGCTTATGCCACTGACCATGTCAGTCATACT
This sequence comes from Mellivora capensis, assembly GCA_004024625.1. NCBI lineage: Eukaryota > Metazoa > Chordata > Mammalia > Carnivora > Mustelidae > Mellivora > Mellivora capensis. The sequence continues at coordinate 28,561 of PISX010018592.1, read as the reverse complement.
ACATTTTTTCATGTGAACTCTGTGACAGGCTAGGGAAAGCTACAGGGCTGCCAATGACTGTCTGCATTGGGTTTCTCTTCCATTATCTGAGAATTTTTATTAAAATCTCATTAAACGCTAAAGCCTGTTCTCTGCAGAGCAACGGGGAGTTAATGGGAGAGAACCCCAGGGGAAAGCAGGGTTTTCTGTCTGAGGACTGCTGTAACAGCTGCAGCCAGCAACAGCAGCTGCATGGCAGCTTAAAGAGGAAGCTGAAGAGATAGGACAGAACTTTGAGCATAGGGAAAACACTGCGTGGAATGTGTCAGAAATCACTGGGAGACACTTCAAGGAGTTTAATGTCTGGTAAATTTATTTTGACCTTCTGATATAATGTGGGTTACAGAACTATGCCAAAAAGCTCTGAGTGTGTAAGAAATTTCCCCAGTGTAACATTTAGATTCCCTTCAATAAAATAAGTTATTTAAAAATATATATTTCTATGGGTCAGTGACTGCATTTGATAAATCCTGGTGATTTTAGATCTTAAACCCAGTAACTATCTCCAAACTCTCCAATCTTATGCCTTTAAAATCCAAATAATGAAAGGCATCTAATGTGATCCCTGAGGTCCCTTTCTGCTCTGGCGTTCAAAGGATATAATGCATTTTTCCTGGGTGAGGTTAAACTGATGGTTGAGAGGACACTCGTGAAGTCTGGGATTAGCTCCACATATTTGAAAAAAAAAAAGATGGAAGGTTTTTTGTTCTGAGCAAGAGAGGAAACAGCCTTTTTGCAGTTTAATTCAGTTCAAAACTTTTAAGAGTTTCTGGTCTGTTTCCATATTGTGTTCCAGATTCTAGAAACTTTAGTCTAATGGGGGAAGCACAAACAATAATTCCCCTACAACATGAAAATGTTATGATAGTGTTAAATACAGAATATCCTGGCAAAGCAGAAGTATACTTACCACATTCGGGGTAATCAGGAAATTCTTTAGGGAGAACTAGATCTCAGTTTGCACTAGAAGTCAGTAAAAAGTTGGTCAGACAAGGAGATAGACCAGGACAATCCAAGCAGCTGTCACTGAACAAGAAAAGGCGTGAAAGTAAAAGCAGTGTGTTCAGGAAAACAATAACACGTCTCTCATTCTAAAAAGTATAAAGGAAAATGACTAACTGTCAAGGAAGTAAAAGTAGGTATGACTTTGCTCTAACCTTGTAAAGGAAGGGACTCATTTATAAAACTATGAGACAAATTATAAAAGACAAAAAAAACCTTATGACTAACTCAAAATTCAGCCCTGGTGATTGTACTCTCCTGCTTCACAGAGGACTTGTCATTCTTTAGATACCCAGTAAATATTTTTTTATCAATAAATGAATAAACAGCAATCAATGATTTTGTTCTTTTAGAACAAAACGGGAAGAGAAAACTTATCATGACTTCTCAGTATTTGTTCCTACACTGCAGTTAGGAGACTGAATAGAAAGCAGATGCCAGATTAGCTCTTTGGAAAAATCCATTGCCTAGAAGGCCATTTTTAGTCCAAGCAACCCAGGTCACAGCCATATCACTTAACGAATCCATCACGCTGATCAAAGGATCTGGGGAGAAACACTGTGCTTTCCTGAGGAACACATTCTACGGCCATATAAGGGAGACATCAAATTCCTAACCTCATTGTTAGGCAATTGAGGGAAAAAAAGGAACAAACAAACAAACCACTAAATAAGTGAACAAATAAAACAGTGACATTTCTAAAACATTACTAATTCCTTTTGGGGCAAAGATAGGCCTAGCAATAGGTAAAGATATCAAAAAGGCGAGGAAGAAGATATGCAATAACAGTTGGTATGATGGTGTCTTGGGTTGATGACTAAACTCTGGGATATAATGCCATATCTTTGTCTTCAGGGAAGTCTGGTTATTTCCAAGCTGGGGACCATGCTGAGCAAGATGAATATCCTAAAGCCAAGCCATTTGAGATTTACTTTATGACATGACAGTTTGATATATTTTATATTGTTATACTAAATTCCCTATTTCCTAATTCAATTTTATGACTACTGGTATTCTGAATTGAAAATGTTTTCCCCATTTTAACAAGCAGTCCTGTTCTTCATTGGCTGGGAAATGATAGGGAAATTAATGCCCTACTCTTCTGGAGCCTCTGCAGAATATTTTCAGGTTTCATGGAACCCCAAATTTGCAGTTTCAAGTATGCTTTGAAGGCAGGACAAATGGGATGCAGGCAGCCATATGTTGTTTTGGACTAAGAAAGAGAATAATAATGGAAAGGGGTTTAGAAAGGTGGGAAAAGCTCAAGCATGTCATGTATCTGAATGTCAGATCAAGGAATTTGGAATGTTCAAGGAATTTCATGAGGTAATGCTTATCAAATAGTGGATTTATGGTTATCTTTATAAGCTAATTCTAATATAGGTTAGCTTAAATGTGATCACTCTTTTAGATGATGAAGGAATGAACTACTGGCTCATGCTATGAAAGTTTGATGTCATCTTAATTTTTCATAATGTTACAGAATCCTTTCTGAACCTCAGGCTTTGGGAGCCATTTTATTTCCTGTAATTTTATGCCTTTTCATTTATAAAACAAATCTGGATAGCCAATGAGAAGTGATCATCAAATATTAATACTTCAGTGAGCCTACTGCCCATTTCTCAAATGTAAAACAAAGAAATTTTACCTCTAAAAATAACCATGCTATGTTTCTAAAATAATTAAATAGACTGAAGGATTTTATGACCAAGCACTCAGCAGTTATGTCTGTATATGTGTTTACACACACATGAGCACACATACACACACACACAAAGTCAAGTCTAGTCAAGAGTCAGAAACCATGCCTCTTAATTTAACAAGAAAAAATGTAATAAAAATAATTTAGCAGGTATCAAAAATTGTGACTAGATAACCAGTCCTACTAGAGTACTCCAGCACTCTGACTTATCTTCTGTGTCTACAAATTATTTTTCATGTCTTATCCCACAATGAGCAACACCCAATTCTGACTCCCACTTCAGAAAGTTGCACTGATATTCAAGTGAAGTCTTATAACCGTACATTTTTTGCACATTTAAAGTCTGGCAGAATGAGGTTTTACTTAAGTTCATCATACTACAATTTAATTGGATATCTTACTTTGGGATTCTTCATGATCCAATTCAATTGAACTGAATGACTATCTTGTGCCAGCAAGTCACTTCTGAGGAAGGATAAGATCAAATGAAAGAAAATCCTAAAACCAACTAAAATCTAAAGAAGGATTCTTCTTATATTGTGTTATGCTACTAAACCCCATCCCTTCTGAAAGAATTTCTCATCAAGAAAATTAGCATTTCTGGCCCCTAAAATAAAACTGTCTATGATTTATCACACAGGGAAGAGGGCTTTATGTCATTATGCAAGTGAAAGACACAGTCCAGTGCCAATGTCAATCCCCTGGCTTGTGGCTGACCTCTAGCCACCACCCTCTCTACACACCAAAACCTGTTTTTTGTCTCAGTGCATGCTACCCAGAACACCCTACTTCTTTTTGAAGCTCACAAGTTACATTTAAAAATCCTACCACATCTCTCTTGAAAAGATTAAACTAAGAATCTACTTTCTCAGTCACTTAAGAGTGCTAACTGCCTATTTAGATAGATTGCTGTGGTAACTAAGCTCTTAGCAAATATTATTTCTTTGTTCCCATACACAGAGAGATGGCCAACTGGAAGGAGGGGCAAAACGCTGGGTACTCAAATCTGGTTCTCTTACTTGGGCAAGTGATTTTGAGGAAGTTGTTTAGCCTTCTCCAACCTTGAAATTCTTATCTTTAAAATGCATATTATGTGGGCGCCTGGGTGGCTCAGTGGGATGAAGTCTCTGCCTTCCGCTCAGGTCATGAACCCAGCATCCAGCCCCGCATCCCATCTGGTTCTTTGCTCAGCAGGGAGCCTGCTTCCTCCTCTCTCTCTCTCTCTGCCTGCCTCTCTGCCTAATAGTAATCTCTGTCTGTCAAATAAATAAATAAAATATTTTAAAAAATAAAATGCATATTATGTGTACCTCAACATAATAAGGGCCATGGATGGCAAGCCCACAGCTAATATCATAACCAGTGCTGAAAGCTGAAAGCTTTTCCTCCAAGACTGGGAACAAGACAAGGATGAACGCTCATGCCACTTTTACCCAACATAGTATTAGAAGTCCTAGCCAGGGCAGTTAGGCAAGAAAAGAAAAGTCGTCCAAATTGGAAAGGAAGAATTAAAACTGTCACTATTTGCAGGCAGTGTGATATTATATACAAAAACCCTAAAGACTCTACCAAGAAAACCGTTAGGGCTAATAACATTTTCAGTAAAGTTGCAGGTTACATCATCGATATACAAAAATCTGTTGCATTTCTAATATCAATAATAAACTATCAGAAAGAGAAGTTAAGAAAAAACAATCCCAATCACAATGGCATCAAACACATTTAAATACCTAGGAATAAATTTAATCAAGGAGTGAATGATCTTTACAGTGAAAACTATAAGACACTGATATAAGAAATTGAGGAGGTCACAAATAAATGGAAAGATATTCCATGTTCATGATTTGGAAGAAATAATATTATTTAAATGTCCATACCACCCCAAACAATCTATAGATTCAACACAATCCCTATTAAATTCCAATGACATTTTTCACAGAACTGAACAATCAATCCTAAAATTAGTATGGAACCACAAAAGACCCCAGATAGCCAAAGCAATCTTGAGAATGAATAGCAAATCTAGAGGCATCAAAATCCCTGATTTCAAATGATATTACAAAGCTACAGTAATCAAAGCAATATGTTATTAGCATAAAACAGACACATAGATCAATGGAACAGAATGGCGAGTCTAAAAATAAACCCAGGCATACGTGCTCAGCTAGGTAAGAGTATATAGTGGGGAAATGACAGTCTCTTCAAAAAATGATGCTGGGAAAACTGGAGAGCAACATGTAAAAGAATCCATTGGACCACTACTATCTTATACCATACACAAAAATTAACTCCTAATGGATTAAAGACTTAAATGTGAGACCTGAAACCATAAAAATAAATAATAAAAATCCTGGGGGGAGGGATGTCAGTAAGCTCCCTGACATCAGTCTTGGTGATGATTTTTGAGATCTGACACCATTAAAAGCAAATGCAAACAAGAGGGACTATAATAAGTATAATAAGTTTCTGTGTAGCAAAGGAAATCGTCAACAAACTAAAAAGGCGACACTTTCAAATGGGAGAAAATAGTCACAAATTATATATCTGATAAGGGGTTAATATCCAAAACATATAAAGAACTCACAGAACTAGATTAAAAAAATGCAATTTTAAAAATGGGCAGAGGATCTAAATAAACATATTTCCGAAGAAGACATACAGAAGGCCAGTCAATACATGAAAAGGTGCTCATCATCATTAATCATCAGGGAAATGCAAACCAAAACCACAATGAGATATCACTCCACATAGGTTAGGATGGCCATTATCAAAAAGATAAGAAATAATGAGTACTGGTGAAGATACGGAAAAAAAGGGAACCATTGTGCACTGTTGGTGGGAATGCAAACTCGTGCAGCCACTATGGAAAAGAGTATGGAGGTTCCTCAAAAAATTAAAAATAGAACATTATATTATCCAGCAACTCTAATGCTGAGCATTTTTCTGAAAAACAACAACAACATCAAAACACTAATTCAAAAATATATATGCACCCCCATGTTCACTGGAGCCTTATTTATAAAAGCCAAGACATGGAAATAACCTAAGTGTTCATTGATAGATGAATAGAAAGAGAAAATATGGTACATGTATAAAAGGGAATATTAAAACCATTAAAGAAGGAAATCTTGATATTTGTGACAATATACAAAGACTGTGAAGACATTGTGCTAAGTGAAGTAAATCAGAGAAAGACAAATACCATATGATTTCACTTACATGTAGAATCCAAAATAAAAATAAGCTCATAGATGCAGAGAACAGATTTGGCGGTAAGAGAAAAATGGGTAAAAGGGTCAAAAGGTACATATTTCCAAGTATAAAATCAGTAAGTCATGGGGATATAATGTACAGCACAGTGACTATAGTTAATAATACTGTATTGCATATTTGAAAGTTGCTGAGAGAGTAGATCTGAAAAGTTTTCATCACAGGAGAAAAAATGTAACTGTGTGTCAAAAAGAGCTAACTACATATCGTGGTGACCATTTTGCAATATATACAAATATTGAATCATTATGTTGTACCCCTGAAACGAACATAACAGTATGCCAATTATACTCAATTTATAAAAGTAAAAAACAAAAACAAAACAAAAACTTTTCAGCTGACTCACATTCAAATTCCAATTCCAGGTCTGGCATTGACTAATTATATGACTTTGAGTAAGTTATTTAAACTTTCTGAGACTTGTTTTCCCAAGTCTTTAAAATAGAGAGAGAGTTGACAATCATCCGTTAATGTCATTATAGATACATTTATATAAATAAAATTATCTGTGTAAAGTCCTAGACATACAACATGTGTTCAACAAATAGCTATTAAAGTTTTTGTAAAAGAACAAGATGCATTAGCAGACATTTTACCTCATTAAATATTTTGTAACTTCATAAACAAATTTTGATTCTACATCCCATAGTGCCTGAAAAGGTGCCTATGTATTAGAAATTCAAGGCATTTATACTGGGTGAATAGAAATAATGTCAGTGTTTCAGGACCAGATTATCCCCCTTGCTCTCCTTTCCTTGCAGTATCCCTTCTAGCCATGGTATTCACCTTTTGTGTTCATGGAATTTTTTTCAAAAACTGGAATTTTTAGCCGTTCTGCTAAAGTCTATTAAGAGTTTAAATTCCACCCATCAATCATTAATCAGCCAAATGTATATTATAAAAATTCTTACCATACAAAAAAGCCTGTGTTATACAGAATTTTGGTCCCCATGATCTCTATCCCATGGTCTTACTCCCACAGTTATGTTACATTACATAACAAATGGGATTTTGCAGATGTAACTAAGGTTACTAATCAGTTGAGCTTAAGATAGGAAGATTATCCTGGATCATTCTGGTAGGACTGGTATAATCACATGGGCCCTGGAAAGCAAAAGAAGGTATAAGATCAGATTCTAGAGAAGAACTTGATGAATCATTGCTTGCCTGCAGATGGAGGAGGCCAGGTGAAAGACATAACAAAAACATGAATTCTTCCAACATCCAACGAGGATCCTAATTCCAATATAAGAACCACAGCCCAAGAAGATACATTGATTTTATCATAGTAAGACACTAGATAAAAAATCCAGCAAGGGCTTCTGGGAGGTTCAATTGGTTAAGTGTCCTACTCTTGATTTTGGCTCAGGTCATGATCTTGGGTTTGTGAGATCAAGCCTCACATCAGGCTCTGCACAGAGTGTGGAGTTGCTTAAGATCCTCTCTTCCTCTCCTTCTGCATCCCCCAACTCATGCTGTCTCTCAAAAAACAAAACTAAAAAAATGAATAAAAAACAATACCTTGTTGCACTTTTGACCTAAAGAACTATGAGATAAATAGTGGTGGTGGTGTAACCCACTAAATTTGTGGTAATTTATTCTGCTATGCAGCACTAGAAAGCTAACATAGGGCCAATATGAGAATTATATTTTTTAATATTTTATTTATTTACTTGACAGAGATCACAAGTAGGCAGAGAGGCAGGCAGAGAGAGAGAGGAGAAAGCAGGCTCCCTGCGGGGCAGAGAGCCCAATGTGGGGCTCAATCCCAGGACCCTGGGATCATGACCTGAGCTGAAGGCAGAGGCTTTAACCCACTGAGCCACCCAGGCACCCCCCCAATATGAGAATTAAATAGTCCATGTAAAAAGTCACTGTAACTAAAGCAAAGCTTTGCAAATATTCTTTGTGTATTAATCAGGGTATTCCAGAGAAACACAACCAACAGAGAATTGTATATATTTATCATAAGGTATCAATATACACGATTATGGAGGCCGAGAGTTTCATGATCAGAAAGGTCTCTAGTGTAGTTAGAAGGCTTGAGAGCCAGAGAGCTGATGGTATAGATCCCGGTCTGGGTCCAAACGCCTAAGAACCAGAGTACTGAGGGCAGATCAATGTTGTAGCCCAAGCCATCAGGTGGAGGGCAAATTCAACTTTCCTGTACCTTTTTCTTCTGTTCAGGCTCTTAACAAACTGGATGTTCACCACATTGGAGAGGTCCATTTTCTTTATTCAGGCCACCAATTTAAATACTATTTTCTTCTAGAAACATCCTTGCAGACACACCCAGAGATAATGTTTAGCCAGATAGGTGAGCATCTTATGATCCTGTCCAGCTGACTCATAAAATTAACCATTACAATTTTTGATATGATCATTTTCTCCTTTGATAGTAATTCCCTATGTCTCTGGTTTCCAGGGGTTTAGCTGTTGTTGGCTTTTGTTTTTAAGGTTTTTTCCTAGCTTTATTATGGAATTATTAACAAATAAAATTCCAATATAGTTAAAGTATACAACACGATGATATGATGTAAGTATTCACTGTGGAATGATTACTATCATCAGGTTAGTTAATATATTCATCACTTCACATACTTTTTGTGTGTGTGAGAATGCTTAAGATCTACTATTAGAAAATTTCAAGTTTACAACACAATATTATTAAGGCAATGAAAATTCTGTACATGAAATCCTCAGAATTTATTCATCTTATAACTGAAATTTTGAAGCCTTGACCTCTAAAATCAGGAACAGAAGGATTCCACTCTTACCACAACTACTCAAAATAGTACTAAAAGTCCTACCCAGAGCAAAGTAAGCAAGAAAAACAAATAAAAGCCATACAAACTGGAAAGGAAGAAGTAAAATTGTCTCTGCAGATGATATGATCTTATGTATAAACAATCCTAAAGACTCCACCCAAAAGCTGTTAGAATAAACTCAATGAAGTCGCAAGATACAATATCAAGATACAAAACTCAGTTGCATTTTTATCCCCTAACAAGGAGGTATATGAAAAAGAAATTAAGAAAACCCTATTTACAATAGCACCAAAATAATAAAATACTTACAAAGACAATGAAGGAGGTGAAGGATTAGTAAATATTGATGAAAGACTGAAAACTATAAAACACTGATGTAACGCACTGAAGAAAACACAAATGGATGGGAAGGCATCCCATGTCTGGGTGGCTGGTTTTAACAACAAGGAGCCCCTTTAAGAAAGTTACCACTTGATAATCCTCTTTATCTGAAAAGTTTGTTAACTGCCCTCTCAGGGACAACTGACAGTTTATCAAATCCCATGCTGGACTCACGAGGCCCATGTTTCTCCAGTAAGGTGAAATCCTGGGACTTCTTTTGAGGGCATTTTATGGCTGCTGTTCCCCTTAAGATTCTGCATTCCTCCATTTCTATCATTCCGTAGGTAAGACCTATTCACCTATCTGTAACTCTGTGTTGACTCTGGGGCTGCCTGGACCTCTGGTGCCTCCTTTTTGGCCCCGTGGGGTTACAAATACCAAGTTGCTCCATCATCCTTTTCTTCCCTTTGGCTGTCTGAGAGCTCCTCACACTCTGTGACCATGTTAGCCTGGAGGCCTCATCCCAGATGCTCATTCAACCAACTAGGACATAAGCAGAAATGTTTGGTCTAATTTTGCACTAAAACACAAAGACTGGCTCTTTGTCAGGTACCATTTCATGTATACTTCTCTCCCCAGAAAGACACATGAAAAAGAATGGCTCTTACAGAAAAGAAAAATACAAGATCTGCTCTTTTTCCCCACCACCTGTACTCCTGTTTTTTAAAAAGCCATATTTCACTTCTTACATCATCTGTATCTCAAACTTTCTCCAAAAATAAAAATACTTCTTTATTAAAATATTTCACATTTCCCTCATGAATTTTCAGTAATTAGATATCATAATGAAAGACATAATTTTTGCCTGTGGTAATACAGCACACACAATTACTTCTAAAACTGAGAACTTGCCCTGATTGTCATTAAGAGTGTTCTAAGTTACAAAGCAATTTGGGGTTGTAAATACTGCCAGAATGTTTTTATCTGTATTCTGGCTCAACTAAGTATGCAGAGCATACAGTAGTTGGGAGCTCAGGCTCTGAAAATAAACAATCTCAGTTTTGTGTTTCAGCTCTGAGTTACTAGCCATGACTTTGTGCAAGATATTTAATTCTCTAAGCCTCATATTTTTCATCTGTAAAATTCATTCATTCATTACACATACTTATTGAGTTTCCACCATGGTCATTATCATTGCAATTACCATCATTCTGTTCACACTCACATGAGCTACCCATGTCACTGTGTTTAACTAAAATGATCACAGAACATTTTATTGCTTAGTGTGAAACATAAATAGCAAAGCCATAGCTCAGGTGGCAAGACTAAGGTCAACCTGAGAGCAGTGTGCCCCCCTTCAATAGTACCATAACACTCTGTGCTTACGAGCTTGGTAGTGTTTTTTTCAAAGGTTTAATGTTGATAGATTTATACCCCCTTCTCTTTGACTTGAAATTAGGGACTGTATAATTCATCTTTTATTTCCAGCTCTTAGTAAAATACTAGCCACATATGGTAGAGCTTAGTGAATAGTTTTTAAATGAGTAAGTGAGTTAATGAATAATGAAGCATATGTAGCAAGAGATAGGAAAAGAATTGGAGAAAATGAGAAAAAAATAGAGAAAAAAAACCCTGGAGAATATGCTCCATCCTCCAATTAACCACAGAATATCAGTAAAATAGACCTCATTTGGGAGGCAACTGAAAGGAGAGACACCTGTGTTTGAATTCTATGCTGTAAAGTTTGATGTGTTCATAACTAAAGGACAGAAATGATAAGCCCAGGAGTAACAGGGATTCCAGAACTCAGAGGAAATGAATTCAGAATTTTTTGATAAATTTTTGATAAATTTTGATAAATAAAAATCTATTTTTATCAACAACATAAGAAACAACTGATGTTGGCAAGGATGTGGAGAAAGGGGAACCCTCCTGCACTGTTGATATGACTGCAAGCTGGTGCAACCACTCTGGAAAACAGTCTGGAGATTCCTCAAAAAGTTAAAATGAAAACTATCCTATGATTCAGCAATTGAACTACTGGGTATTTACCCAAAGAATACAAAAATACTAATTCAAAGAGATAAATGCACCCCAATGTTTAGAGTAGCATTATCTACAATAGCCAAATTATGGAGATAGCTCAAATGTCCAACAACTGATGAAAGGATAAAGGTGTGTGGGGTGTGTGTGTGTGTGTGTGTGTGTGCGTGTGTGTGTATGCAATAGAATATTACTCAATCAGCAAAAAGAAGGAGATCTTGCCATTCACAACAATAGGAATGGAGCTAGAGCATATCACGCTAAGTGAAATAAGTCAGACAGAGAAAGAGAAATACCATATGATCTCACTTATATGTGAAATTTAAGAAACAAAACAAACATGAATAAGGAGGGAAAGAGAGAGAAAGAGAGAGAGAGGCAAACTAAGAAATAACTCTTAACTATAGAGAACTGATGGTTACCAAAGGGGAGGTGTGTGGAGGGATGGGATAAATAGGGGATGGGGATTAAAGAGTGCACTTGTTGTGACAAGCACTGGGTGTTCTACAGAAGTGCTGAATCACTAAATTGTACACCTGAAATTTGGAAGGGGAGGGAGGAGAGGAGGGAAGGAAGTAAGTACAGACGTATGGAAGGGGAAGGGGAAAGGGAGGGGAAAGGGAAGGGAAGAAAAGGGAAGGGAAGAGGAGAGGAGAGGAGAGGAGGAAGGAAAGAAAAGAAAAAAGACAAGACAAGAAAAGAAAGGACTCGTATTTTAGACTGAACTATTTTTGTAATTTTATTTTTTTTCAGTGATCCAAGATTCATTGTTTATGTACCACACACAATGCTCCATGCAATATGTGCCCTTCATAATACCCACCACCAGGCTCACCCAACCTCCCACCTTCCTCCACTCCAAAACCCTCAGTTTGTTTCTGAGTCCACAGTCTCTCATGGTTTGCCTCCCCCTCCAATTTCCCCGAACTCACTTCTCTTTTCCATCTCCTAATTCCTCCATGTTATTCCTTATGCTCCACAAGTATGATAATTGACTCTCTCTGCTTGACTTATTTTACTCAGCATAATCTCCTCCAGTCCCATCTATGGTGATACCAAAGTTGGGTGTTCATCCTTTCTGATGGAGGCATAATATTCCGTTGTATATATGGACCACATCTTCCCTATCCATTCATTTGCTGAAGGGCATCTTGGCTCTTTCCACAGTTTGGTGACTGTGGCCATTGCTGCTATGAACATTGGGATACAGATGGCCCTTCTTTTCACTACATTTGTATCTTTGGAGTAAATTCCTGGTAGTGCAATTGCATGGTCATAGGGAAGCTCTATTTTTAATTTCTTAAGGAATCTCTACACTGTTTTCCAAAGTGGTTACACCAACTTGCATTCCCACTAACAGTGTAAGAGCATTCCCCTTTTTCCACACCCTCTCCAACATTTGTTGTTTACTGTCTTGTTAATTTTGGCCATTGAATGGTGTAAGGTGGTATCTCAATGTGGTTTTGATTTGAATCTCCCTGATGGCTAGTGATGATGAACATTTTTTCATGTGTCTGATAGCCATTTGTATGTCTTCATTAGAGAAGTGTCTGTTCATGTCTTCTGACCATTTTTTTTAAAGATTTTATTTATTTATTTGAGAGAGAGGCAGTGAGAGAGCATGAGCAAGGAGAAGGTCTTCTGACCATTTTTTGACATGATTATCTGTTTTGTGTGTGTTGAGTTTGAGGAGTTCTTTATAGATCTTGGATATCAGTCCTTTGTCTGTGTGTCATTTGCAAATATCTTCTCCCATTCCGTGGGTTGCCTCTTTGTTTTGTTGACTGTTTCCTTTGCTTTGCAGAAGCTTTTTATCTTGATGAAGTCCCAAAAGTTCATTTTGCTTTTGTTTCCTTTGCCTTTGGAGACATGTCTTGAGAAGTTGCTGAACTTTAAGTAACTACAGGCAGAGATGAAGTGCTTCCAGCCCTTTTTAACAGATTAGCACAGATTCTAGGAAATTACCTTCCTTGGTGGGCCAGAGTGAAAGACAAAAGCAGGAAAATATAACTATGACATAGAACAAAGTCAACTGATGTAGAGATGAATTTACCCAAGAAGATAGAGCTCTAGCCAATCAATGCTAAGCTTCATCAGTACTTTTATAAATAGAACTGAGCATCTGGCTTATGGCCACATCACTCTAATCTCTGCCTGCATCTTCATACTGTCTTCTTATCTACATATCCTTCTCCTCCTTATGGGAATAGGGATTGACTGGAAACCAGTACAAGAGAACTTTTTTGGTGGGATAATGAACATGCTCTAAAACTGGATTATGAATATGGTTATAGGACCCTACAAATTTACTAAATATCATCAAATTATATACACACTTATATAGGTGGATTTTGTTATAATTCAATGGATTTGCAAATTAGATTTAAAATTAAGAACTTCATTTTGTTAAAAGACATTAAAAATTCAACTGTAAACCACATAACCAGAGATAATTTATCCATCAAAGGATGTATAATCAGAATATATTTTTATATATTTTTTAAAACCACTAAAATTAGGAAAAAATTGGCAGGTGATTTTTTTTTCATGTAAGTAGATCAACCTTCAGTGTTCTATTTGTTTCAGGTAGCAGTTGATTCTTTTTTAATAGATAAAAGAACAGTATTTCTCAAAAGAGAATGTCTGAATATCCAATAAATACATGAAAACCTGTGCACTTCCTCAGTTTCAGGGCCTTACAGGTGAAACCACACTGCTATGCCATAATTGTGGCTAAAATGAAAAATGAGAGTCAATATCAACCATGGGTAAAGAATTGAAATATAGGAGTACTTATATATGTGAATAAATTAGTTCCTCTTGGAAAGTCATTTTGGACTATTTAATAAGCTAACACAGCAACTCTACTTCTAGTTGATATAAACCTTATAGTAATGTATATGTCTGTTAGCCCAAAGACATATATAAGAATATTCACAGAAATACTATTCATAGTACCAAACCAATGACAGAATCATTAGAATGTTAACAATATTCATTTCACAGTATGAGCAGTGGTTACATGGCTATGTCTACTGTGTGGTAATTTATAAGAAGACGTACAGCTATTTTTTTTTCATTTTTTTATTTGAGAGAGAGGGTGGGAAGAGGGAGAGAAATCTTTAAGCAGGCTTCCCACTAAGCACAGAGCCCACTGCAAGGCTTGATCCCTGGGTCCTGAGTTCATGACTTGAGCCAAAATCAAAAGTCAGACACTTAACCAACTGAGCCACCCAGGGGCTCCAAGACATACAGTTATGACTTATACATATAGTTGTGTATATCCCATGCTTTACTAAATAAGTTTGATTGAAAAGAATGAATGGTAGCATGTTTGAGCCAAACAGCAGCAGTGTAGATCAGGCACAGGCTCTCTTATCTTCTGACACTTGATCTACTATCTTACCATGCCACTGTATTTCTCCAAAACCATTCTTAATATGGTCATATCAGACAGTTTCTAAAATTTAAGTTCACCATAAAAAAAAAAGTCATGTTCTTTTCAACATGTGGTAATACATTCTTATGGTTGGGTTAGTTTATCTTTTCTTGATTCCATCTTAGAATTGCTGTCTACTTATAACCTATAGGGAAATACCTTAATCCAACAATTAACTCAAAATTATAACATAGAGCTGGGTTCATAAGTAAATTCTACTAGTTATTAACCCCTGAGACTATATCAACCAATCTTTTCCTTAGATTCTGTACATAATATCTTGATGTGGAAGTATTTTTTTTTCTTTATCTACTGACAATAATATGTCTTGAATACTCTCTTTCATTGATTGTGGATACCTTATGGTCTGCATAATACATATCTTAAAAGAAATTGACAAATTTAAAATTTTAAATGTTTGTTCTGGGGGTTTATGCTACATTTCATTCAGGCTCACTAAAACACTAAATTTGAAGCTTCCTAAAAGTTTCCTACATTACATGAGATGTCAATACCAATTTTTTTTAACCTGGCAAAAACAAAACTGAATTCTTACTGCTTAACCTGGATATTCATATAACTAAACAATCTAAACTTGGATATTCATATAATCAGTCTAAACTATACCTATAAACCCTGCCTACTGTCAAAATAAGAGTCAATTATTTTAGTCTCTCTAGTTAAACTGACAATATGATATATTGCTGCTATGATAGTTCATGTAATTAAGCAAAGATATTACCTATTTTGACACTTAGATATACTCTTTAGTTTTGTTCTACATTGATTTTATATCAGAGACTACACATTCTACCTATAGGCCTTTTTTCCCAGCCAATAGAATTAGGACTCAAAATGAGAGACCATATTACTTTACTAGAATTTCTTCTTATAAGGGAATAGGTTTATGAGAAGAGAAAGTAATGGATTAGCAATTATTTAGTCACTCTTTACACATAAACTTTTAGTAATACATATAGAATATTTTCCATCAAAACTCACAAGACTTACACTGAATCCAAGGTAACATGGTGGGAGCTGTCTTTCACAACACTTGCAACCCTCCAATGCCCTTAGCCCTTTTCTTGTCAGTAACTGTGAGCATGTTGTGGACACCATGTGTAATTTATTGTTTTACACTTCACATCCAACAATGGCATATAAAAATGCTTCATAAATAGTTGCTGTTCAAATGTCCATTAGTTCTTCCAGAGCACATCTTCCTTCCCTCTGGAAATTTGTGAGCTCTTTATGTCCCCATAACTTAGCAAATTTACCAAAACCTAAAGGGAAGACTAATAAAAAAGCAGACATAGAGCCTAACAGCAATGTGATCACGGAGGGAGATAAACTCAGTCCTTATCACACTTCTTGCAACAGCTTCAGAGTGACTCAGATCCAGGCTTTGAGGACTGAAATGTAGATACTGGAGAAAGACTGAAGCCCAATAACTAAAACAGTAAAATCACAAACCTAGATACCATCCTTTTCTTCCTTACACTGCAAAGCTTTGAATTCATTTCATTCAACTGTCTCCAATCCTCAAGTCTTTAAAAGCAAAGAGGCTAATGAGGACACTAAGAAACTTATTAAGAATATGTTTGAAGAACTATCTTACTGTAGATGCCCTGAGCACAGCAAGCATTTATGTGTCCCAGATTTGGTCCCTACTATAGACTAAAGATTTGTGTCCCTTAAAAATTCATACTTTGAAACCTCACTCCCAATGTGATGGTATTTGGAAGTAGGACTGCGGGCCATAAGGGGGGATCCCTCTTGAATGAGATTAGTACCCTAAGGGAAATAAAACCCAGAGAGGTCCCCCATCCCTTCCATCATGTGAGGATTACAGTGAAAAGACATTTGGCTATGATCCAGTCTGCAGGCCCTCACCAAACAATGGCTTGATTTTGCACTAATCAGCCTCCATGGTGAGAAATAAATTTCTGTTGTCATAAGCCACCTGGTCTATGGTGTTGTACATAAGATGCATGTTACCTTATTTTTATGTTTACCATATACTTTGATACTTGAAATATTATATGCTGGAAAGGCCACTTACATATCTAGAACAGACTGGATCTTATGAAACTTTTTTTCCTTGAGTGAAACAGCAATAAAAAATAATGAAAAACAACAACAATAAAACATATAATGGTCTATTCTCTTATTGTCCTGGAAGGGACTGGAATCTCTGTCAGTTATAATAATTATAATAAAAATGAATCATCTCATTTATTACAGTCTGGATCTAAATAATCTATACATGGATTATAGAAATTATATCTGATGCTCTGTTTTCAAAAGAAAACTGTATCTTCATGGGGACAAGCCTCAACGGAGGCAGTGAGACATCCTCTGTGTAAACAGTCAGGCACAGACTAGATGACTGCCCTCAGAGATTCTGTAAAGAGAATCTTTACTCAAAGGGAAAGCAGACAGAGAAAAGCAAATTCTGTATGATCTCCCTTCTCTGTGGAATCTAAAAACAATGAACTTACAGATACAGAGAAGATTGGTGGTTGCCAAGGGTTGACAAAATGAGTGAAAGTGGTCAAAAGTACAAACTTCCAGTTACAAGGTTAAATGAGTTCTGGGGAAGTAATGGTTTTCTCCCTCTGCAGGCATTATTTATTTGTTCCATTGGGCAGTTCTCTCAGAAGGATCTAAGATAGCCCAGACTAGCTCTCTCCTGAGGGACACACAGAGTTCATTCTCTATACAATCCTCTAAATTTGGTCCTTTGACACAGGATGCTTCTGCCAGACTCTCCTCTAGACATAAATTTTGGGGCACAGTTTTGCCTGGTTCATTCCTCTCAAAAACTCTAAGGGACATAAGTCAATTATTCTGATTGTTTCTCTAAAGTTCTTTACATGCTCTCCCCTCCTGTATGGGTAAGGAGAATGGTGACAGAAACACACTGTATGTCAATAACTCTCTCCCCAAGAAAGCATTCTTATCCAAAAAACTTCTCCCTCTCAACCTCCTCAGCCTTAAGTGATTTTAATATCTGAATGTACCTTTAGGTAGATAATAAGATCTCAAAACAGAACTCAAATTTGAGGACTTCCTTGGCCAGCTAACCTATCACCTTTACTTCATATTACTCTCAGTCTTCGGGACCTTTAGCCCTAAACAAAATACCAAGAGTCCCATTTTGTCATCTTATTCTATATTGTTGCCACATTAGTTCTCTTTCTTGAGGCTCACCAAAGAACACCACAACATTTCCCTGAGTCAGACTGTTACTGATGAGTATTTGGGATGAAGATGTGCCTTGCAGAAATGCTGTCATCCACATTCCAATCAACTCTTATGTAAGTTTAATCTACCTCTCAGTGGTACTAGACCCAATTAAGCCTCCAGCATTGGTGTCTTAGACACCTCTGGGGATGAAAAAAACATAAGGAGAAAGCCATCCCAGAGTAGATATAAACCCAACCAAGAGTGGATGTAAATGGAATCAGCTTGTGACTATCCAATTTATATATTTAGCACCTAGCATATGGCTGGTATATAGTAGATACTCAATACATTATAGTTCTCCTCTTTTCCACTGAACCTTATTTTTCAAATGAAGAAAACAATATACAAATTTTTGTCCATGTTCCCCCAATTGCTCTGGAGATAAAATCATAAGATCATGCAAATGCAAGAGCATTGTGTCACCTTTGTGTCTGTACATGTATTCTGCCCAGAAGTATTTCATGACATTAATTATCTCATGGAATGGGTTAAGCACTAATTTTGAAAACAGGGTGAAATCTGTATTTGCTTCAATCATGTGAAGAATGCACAGGGGAGAATATATTCATTTAACACCAGCAAAATAAGACTAAAGGTAACAGGCCTTACCGAAAGTCAAGCAAATCTGAGGCAGTGGGGTTAGTCAGCTGTTCCCGGGTCTCCACGATTCAGCTCTAGATAAAACAATGAGGGAAACATGATAAGACAGTCTCCATTCCAACTTTAGGAGAAAGATTAGGAGTTAGGATTGATGCCCTGGTAGCCCACTCTTCTTTTGATAAACATTGCTCTGCATCATGGCCCCCATGGGCGTAACTCATGACTGGAAGACAATAGGGCAATCTGTTTTCATCAAAGAAAGAAAGAAAAGGTTGCCAGAGATTTGTACGTAACTTAGTACAGCAAGACATTTGCTGGGCCTTTGCAGCAATGCCATTTTACTTATAAACAGTTTAGAGGAGGAATATTTATGGCCCTTCGACCTCTCCCACTGGCCCTGAGAGAAATTGGATTTCCAACCAAATCCATTTACAAGGAGAGAGCTATTCATTCTAATAAAACCACATGGTAAGTACATTAAGTAGGAAAAAAATGTCTTTTGATGAACAGAGACATTATATTCACAGGAGTGGCAGCAGCCTCAGTGAAAGTTAAGCTTGGCTGCTTCTGGTCTTACTTGAAATTTTTCCAGCTCTTAAAGCATGACAATACAACAGACTGCTTCAGAGTTGCACAAGTTCAATTAAGCAATAGGTCCAATTTCATCCTTGATTCATGGGATGTGAGCTGATGTGTGAAGAAGAAAAATGCCATGGAGCCCTTAAGAGGAACTTCAACTTCTAATCTATATATTTATAGCCCTGGCACCAAAATTAACAAAAAAGGATACCAAAAGGTATGAAATATGATATTTACCTTTGAGAAATACTTTGTCTATTTTGAGAGAAAATACCAGCATATGCAATATAGAACATTACAAAATTAAGCACAGTTGGAAGACTATTGGGGTCCCTGGCTGGCTCAGTCAGTAGAACACATGACTTTTGATCTCAGAGCTGTGAGTTCAAGCCCCATGTTGGGTGCAGAGATTACTTAAAAATAAAATATTTAAAATAAAAAGCAAATTATCAACTATTAGAGTAATTTGGCCAAGTTCAGGTGAACTTCCTTATAGTACAGCATTGAGAACTTTGAAAAGAATATAAATTCAAAATGAGAGGAAATATGGACTGAGCTGAGAAGTTGATAAGTGAGAAAAAAAAGAGGATACCAATGATGACATCCTTTTTTTCTGACTTAACAGAGTTCATGAATGGTGGAGACATTCACTGTGATGTGGAAAATGGAAAAATTGGCGGGACATAAAATGAGTTAATTTAGATGTGCTTAGTTTGAATATTCCATGGGGCATTCCAAAAATCCAGCAATGGTCTGGTAACATATATGAGGTCCATTAGGCATATGTATGCTAGAGGAAAAGAGCTCACCATTGCTAGGGGATTAAGATTAGCTCTAAAACTTTAAATCTTTACTTTTTATTTTTCAAATTATGTAAGTTAATGTCTTAGGACAGTACCAAATTTTAACCTTGTTTTTATATAATAATTCACATATTGCTTAAGGAAACACATTGTCAATTATAACTAATTGTCCAGTTGTATGTAAGTGTCTCCTCAAGTTCACTTTCAGTTAGCTCTGGTACGACTTCTGGAATAAATGTCCTAGAAGGAATGAAAACTGGTCAGACAGCATATAAATCTAGGTTTTCCAACTTGGGGGAGCCAAGAAATATTTGGCAAGATTCAGTATATTGTGCCTGCTGATTTAGGAGCTACTATACTCTGGACCTGGGGTCACTCATCCAAGTACTATTCAGTGGAGTATAGGTAGATGTTTCCGTTGGGTGAACTGCAAGCAGCACCAGAAGCAAAGAATATAAATCAAACAAAAAGACAAGCAACACACAAACATACACACACACACACACACACACACACACACATTTCAACCTTCAGTGACTAGGTTGTAAATGGTCATGGACAGCTCCAACTAAGCTTGGAGAAGATGGGGAAAAGAAATCATACATCAGGCAGAAAATGGAACTATGAGAGTACATAGCAAGAAGTAGTGCTGCTTTATCTTATACAAAAGTCCTCCAATTTCCCTAGGTGCTAGAAACCAAAGCAGGTTTCCCTGCTAATCAGCAAAATGAGAGAGCAAGTCTATATGTGAGAATTTAAGAGAAAATTCCATTTTTTGTCTATACACATAAGCAGTTGATGAACTAGATCAAGCAGAATGAATCGGGGGGAGGAGGTATTAAGTGTCTTGAGAAATACCAATATATAAAAGATGGACAGAGAATAAGATGCCTACAAAGGTATTCTGGAAGGAGATAATAGGACTTTACTGAAATTAAAATAATAAAATGCTGGTTAATAAGAAGCCTTAGGGGACCAGATCTAATTTACAGATAAGAGTGCTATGTTATTAAAATATTATTTGTATATAATTAATGCAATAAGACTATAATTTGGTGTGTGATGTAGAAAAGGATGAAAATGGAGGGCTGTGTGTGCAGAAAAGAACTCAAAAGGACAAGATGAATCTCCTTATCTCAAAAGGAAAGAAGAGAAACAGAGGTTCCTCCACATCTGGGGATATTGGAGAAACTTTTTTTTTTCACTTTTTAAAATTTATTTATTTGTTTATTTATGAGAGAGCATACACGTGTGAGAGAGAGTGGTGGGGGAGGGGAAGAAAGGGAGAGAAGAGAGAATCTTAACAGGCTCCATGCCCAGCCTAAGCCCCATGTGGGGCTTGATCTCACGACCCTGAGATCACAACCAGAGTAGAAATCAAGAGTTGGATGTTTAACTGACCAGGCCACCCAGGTGCCCCCAGGAAGACATTTTTTAACTTGGATGCTTGGGTATAACAAAGCTTAAACAAGCAGTATTTATGATAATGTGCAAAATGCACAGATTCTTGGCAAATGGAAAGTCAGATGCTAGCTCAATGAATCTGGAAGTGTTGGTACCAAGGAAAATGGGAGACGTTTGTACTACACAACAAGAAAGTGAGAAAGAATATTTGACCACAGTCAAGACCCTCGAAGACTGATATGAGTTATGCTGGGTGTAAGGATGGAATTTTTATTTAATTTAAATTCAATTGCCAACACATAGTACTCATTAGTTTCAAACGTAACATTCAACACTTCATCAGTTGCATGTAGCACTCAATGCTCATCACATCACATACCCTCCTCAATGCCCATCACCCAGTTACCCCATTTCCCCACCACCTCCCCTTCACCAGGATGGAATGTTATTCCTCTCCTAATGAAGCAATAAGGAGGTCATTGGTCAATGTCAAATGTTCAGATATGGGTCAATATGTTTTCCTATGAGGTCTCTATAGACCAACAAAGCAACATAACCCTGTATTCTGGGGGAGAGGATGGGAATCATTGAATTTGGATACCAATTTCTGTTCCCACTCAGTGATATCACATAGACTAAAAAATAAATGGGTAAAGTGAACTGGTGAGCAAACATGGAATTCAAAATATTTCTTAGCCTATATGTCATGGACCCCAACCAGTCAGAAAAGGCCAATAAGAATGCACATAAGCCATGAATAACTGCTACACCCATACCAGAGAGGACCAGCCAAATTTCTACCCCGCCTATGAATTTGCTCCTCAAGGTCACTATGAGTAGATGAAACTGTTAATCTGCTTCTAAGGGAGCTTCTGCTTTGAAGGAAGCTAAGTAAAGTAAACACTGCTGCCATATTATTTACTTTGTCAATATCCTTTGTTAACCTCATGTTAATAGGATTGTGCAATGGTAGAATTCTTCCCAGCTCAATGACAGGAAACCTGCTGCAAGGTCCTGCCAAATACATATCTGAAACTTCTGATCATTCCTTATATTTTTTTAATTAATTAATTAATTAATTTTTTAATTTCTTTTCAGCGTAACAGAATTCATAGTTTTACACCACACCCAGTGCTCCATGCAATGCATGCCCTCCACTATACCCACCACCAGGCTCCCCCAACCTCCCACCCACCGCCCCTTCAAAACCCTCAGGTTATTTTTCAGAGTCCATAGTCTCTCATGGTTCATCTCCCCCCCAATTTCCCTCAACTCCCTTCTCCTCTCCATCTCCCCATGTCCTCCGTGTTATTTGTTATGTTTTTATTTGCATTTTCCCCATAGTCATTACTTCCCTGGACTCTTTTACCCATATCTGGCTGATTTTTCTATCTATATTTCTTATCTCTTCCATCCATTCTTCACATGACTACCAGAAAGGAGTGCTAATATTATTAGTAATCTGCATTTAAAAAAAAATAGTAACTACTCACTTTCTAAAAATAAAATGCACATTTCTCTTCATGGTACTCAAAATTTATTTCAAAATTGTTCCCAACTTTCCTTTTCATGTGCAACCTTTTTTTTTTACTCCATTCTCCATCCCCCCAATGCCCCATCATCTTTTCCAGTTTGAGAGCTAGAAAAATTCTAGCTCTCCAAAGACTACTTTGCTTATACATTCATGTAATCTTGATGTTGGCTAATGTCTCCCTGCCCTTAGATATTTTTGAAGCTTCGTAACAGTTCTAAGTTATTTACTTCCCCTTTCTGCAAGAAAATCATACCTTCCTGCCACACAGACATCAGGCTTGGCTGTGTGATTTGTTTGGCCAATGAGTGTGAGCAGAAGTAATATTTCTTTGCAGAAGCTTTAGGAGCTATGACATAATTCTGACACCACTATTTTTCTTTTGACATGAGACTAGCACGTCCCAGTTAGGGTCAGCTCCCGCAGCTTAGATGACTAAATAAAACTGTGTGGAACAGAGCTGCATAGACACACACACAACATGAAACATAATGGGCTACTGATTTTGCAAATTATGCAGCAAAAGCAGACGGATGCAGCGATCTCCTTAAATAAGGACCAAATACCATTCCCGGGGCTGTGGCAATTCCAAGTGCTCCCCAAGTTCTCATGCTTTCCTTCCTCTTACATTGTCTTCTCTGCCTTTGCTTCAATGAGCGCCACCTAGATTCTGTCCCATGTAAAACCTAGACCTGAAGACTTGCCCCTTCCTTGTTCTCTGGGACAAATCTAATCATACTCAGTAGTCCGTGAAATTGGTAACACTCAGGAAAATCTGGATGGCAGAGAGATCGGGTCATTTCCCACAGTGCACATTCTTCTGCTAACACTGTCTCAGTTCCTCATACTCCACAGCCTTTCAAAACCCTCTCCACCCCGCCAAAGCTGCTCCCCTGGGACAGCAGTGAGCACCATGCTCTTATGGAATCTCTGACTGGACAAAGCCCCACAGAGCAGAAGACCCTGTCTTCCCCCGGATCTATTCCCATCATTTATTTAAACAAAAATTTCATTTGCTATGAAATTATATTTTAATGTTATCACAGCTAATGTCTACACTAGGAGATAATACCTAACATCCTTTCAGACTTTTCCATTGTTGTTTCTATCTGTTAAATAATTCATCCTCTTTGATGTTTACAAGTTACAAACATAAGAAGGATTTATACTTTCAGAATCACAGTAAACTCTCCATTTTGAAAGCCCGAGTCAGTTTTTATAAGTGCAGTGTTTCATTATTCCCTCTCTGCTGTTGTCACAGAGTGAATAGAATCCTCACTCTCTCCTAGAAACCCGTAATTTGGAGTCCTGCAACCTGTGGGGAGGTTTTAGCTCAACTATTTATTGATTGTTAGACTCAGAGCAAGGCATAAAGTTTCAAGTTTGTGATCTGTAAAGTAGCATTAGTCATGAACATAAGTGAGCAATGAGGATCAAATAAGAGAACATGGTGGCTTTCAAACTCTCATTTTATGGAGAATCAAGGGCAGGTAGAGGCCAAGCCAGGGAAGCCACAGACTCCTCCCTATCCTCCACTGCTCAGACCAGAGCCTTTACTTCCCAGACTAAAGTTAGCCTTTAACTTTCCAGATCTTAACTGTGGGCCCTCAAATTCCCAACTCAGTGATCTGTCAACCCCATCAGCGGTTGCTTCCTTTATGAACACTCCCTCACAACTGCAGTCCAACACTGTAGAGTTCACAGAGCTCATCAATATACACTATCTCATATCTAATCCTCACTGTGACACCAGAAAATTCTCTTTCCCATGTAGGGCTGAAAGACTGAGGCCCTCCAAGATTAAGTGACTTGTCATCGTTCCCAAGATGAGGCAACATTAGCTCCCTACCAGGGAGGTATGTGCTTCCTGCGGCTCAGGGCAGCCTTCACATTCCCGTTCTCTCTAATACACAAGATACCATCTTTAATTTGAAAACTGTTTGCCTTTTCAGATGACCTATGCTCTCACAATAAACAAGCCACATTCTCATTTTTCTTCAAAGAATGAAATTTCGGGCTTATCTTAAGGAGAAGGTGAAAATATCAATTCAAGATCTGATATGATTTAGAGCACGGCCCATGTTTCTGTTTCAAAGGCCACAAAGAACACATTGTCCCCAGAGCATGGAGATGGTCCTCCCAGCTCCAGCAGAGCACACTAGTAGGGACATCTGTCCCTAGATGGGAACAATAAATGTATTGGCAACAAATACCAACTGCTTTTCTTGTTAACACTGTCATATTCCTCTCATTTGAGAGAAGTAACTGTCTGGATTTTTTTTTTTTCAATTTAACGTGTTCTGTCCATCACCCCCATGAGCCCAAATGCCTGCCCATGGATATATTGAGACATTTTCTCTACTCACAGAATTCATTAACTCATCCATTCATCAAAAGGGCAGTACCTTTTCAGTGCTGGCTATGGGGCAAGGCATTGTGAATACCATATTTATTATAACAAGTTCCTGCCATCAAGATGTTTACAATCTTGCTAAGAAGAAGTGACTTGTATAAATACAAAACAGAATGAGATAAGTACCTGAGAGACATACAGAGAGTTCTAAGAATTCAGTGAGGAGAGATCACTTTGATGCAGGTTATCAGAAGTAGTTTCTGGGGTGAGATAATCTGGGTGCTCCAAGTTCATAAGTACATAGACTCCCAACAGATGAAAATGGGGCAGAGGGGACTATTCATGTTGGAAAGAATGACAAGGCCAAGGAGACAGTCTGAAGAGTTTGAAAGCAGCAAAATATGATAGTGGAAAATGTCAGATGGAGCACCTGGATGGTACCAATCATTTTTAAAATAGAAATTAGAATAGATGTCATTATAAGACTATGGACCTTCAAACATTGTTTTGCTCGAGTTTTGGGATTGGGTTTTGAAAGTCCTTGACAACACTTATTCTTAATTGAGACACATTCACTGACATTACTGCTAAGCCTTACAGAAGTTGGAGTGATATGAGTGAGCTGATAAATAACTATTTTTTTTAAAGATTTTATTTATTTATTTGAGAGAAAGACAGTGAGAGAGAGCATGAGAGGCGAGAAGGTCAGAGGGAGTAGCAGACTCCCCATGGAGCTGGGAGCCCGATGTGGGACTCGATCCCATGACTCCAGGATCGTGACCTGAGCCAAAGGCAGTTGCTTAACCAACTGAGCCACCCAGGCACCCTAAATAACTATTTTTAAAGACCTTTTAAAAATTAGAATTCCACACTGAAGTCAACTGTCATAAATTATAACAGAGATTACACTAGTGTCCACGAAAATAATGAATTAAATGAGAGTTCAAAACCTCAAAGGCTTGTATTTACATAATATCACTCCTTTTATTGCTCTAGTGGTTGATTAGGGAGAATGAAGTTTTCTTACATTTTATGATATTTGATCCATATTCCTATATTAAGAGAAAGTAACACTTGCACTTCCACAGTGAAAATTAAATTATAAGAATTAGGATTAAAATCAAAGGAAAGTTTCTTTGTGAAAATTGACAGATTTTGAAGTGTATATGATAATTCAAACAGTCGACAATAGCCAAGATGGTCTGAAAAACAATGTCTGAGAATTTACTCTAAAAGATGTCAAGATTTTTTATAAAACTACAATAATTAATACATGTGTTGATATAAAAATGGACAAAAAGACCACTGGTATACTTACAGCATGAGCTCTGAAGTCTCTTTCACTGTCTCCACACTCCCTTGGCAACCATCAGGGATATGGTTGTATAGCAGGGTAATTAGAACACAGCTCTGAACTCAGATTCCTGGGATTAGATTCCCAAAGAGAAGCAGAATGCTCTCACATCCTTATCTAAGGCTTGTCCTGGAACCCAGCATTGGGTTTGACATTGACTCTACTTGACACTCTCAAAGACACCCTTCCAATTAGAATAGAACCGTTCTAATATAAAATGATACATTATAAAGCCCCTTAATTTGATGCAGACAACATGACCCATACAGTAAGGGGAGGCACTGCAGGCTAATCAAAGTCTCAGCCAGTTTTAGTATCCAAATTTTGACTCTTAAATAAGTAGGTTTTCTTTCTTTCTCTCTCTTTCTCTCCTTCTCTCTTTCTCTCTGCCTCTCTCCCCTTCTCCCTCTTTCTCCCATTGGCTCTCCTCCCTACCTCTCCCTCCTCTCCCCCCCACCTTTCTCTTTTCTGGCTGTCTCTCCACAAAAGGGTAAAATTGTAGGAATGCTCACTCTTTATCTTGGGAAAATAATCTCTTGTTGTCCTCAAGGTTCTCCTAACTATCCCCCATGGTCATCAGCTCTCCTCCCCATGTAAACTTACATAGCAAAAGCGTTCCACTTTGAGACAAACTGTTATTTCCAATATCCTAATCCAGGACAGGAGATTTAATGATACACAAATGAACCTCTGAAAGTATCTTGGGAACCAATTAAGGGTGAAAATTTTAAAAGAAAACATAAATGATCTATGAAAAATTTGGAAAAAATGGAATAATAACTTGCTATTCCTTGAAGGCACAAAAAGGGAAATTTGTTCCACCACAAAGATTTAATTCAATCGTTGTATCTGGTTTCTTCTGAAATGCATAAATAAACTTCAGAGAGAGAATAGAAGGAGGATGTGGAATTGAGAGGAGCTGATCAGAATTGTGCCAACACCTTTGAAAACCTGCTTTCACAACAGCACTGTATCTATATGACAAGTCACTATAAGCAATGAGCAAGAGTGATACAAACAACTAGAGTCAAGCGTAAACCGATCCACATTCTGTCCCCATTATCCCCTCTTCAGGCACTCTACACCCTGGCCAGCCACAAATACTCGCTCTCCTTCACATGTACCCTAGACCATTTGCTCCATATGCTACTTTCATCTGAAATCCTCAATATTCCTCTTTGGCATTCATTCTAATACCAGACCAAGGCCCAGGTAACTTCTTCCTTGATTTGATTTTAAAACAGTTAACCTATTCATATGGATCAAAGCTTAAGGCTCCTCCACTTCTGCTCCCCAGAGAGTAATAGAAAAACAATAAAAAAAATAAAAAGAAGGGAGTACCCAAAAACTATGGAACTTTTACAAAAGGTATAACATGTGTAGTGAGAATATCATAAGGAAAAGGAATATCTGAAACAATAATGACTCAGACTTTTCCCAAATTAATATCAGACACCAAGTCATAGATCCAGGAAGCTCAGAAAACACTAACTAGAACAAATGTCAAACAAACAAACAACAAACAACACATACGCATATCATTTTCAAACTACACAAAATCAAAGATTTAAAAGAAAAATCTTGAAAGAAGCCAAAGGGGGAAAGCAAACCTCATAAAATAACAAAGATAAAAATTACTTCTGACTTCTTCTCAGAAACCATGCAAGCAAAAAGAGAAGAGTGAGATATTTAAAGTGCTGAGAGAGAGAGAGAGAGAGAGAGAGGAAATGACCAACCTATAATTCTGTACTCTGCAAAATCATCCCACCAAAGTGAAGGAGAAATAGAGTTCTTTCTCAGACAAACAAAAATGGACAGAATTTGTTGTTAGCAGACCTATCTTGCAAGAAGTGTTAAAAGAAGTCATTTAGAGAGAAGAAAAATATAGGTCAGAAATTCAGATCTAGGGAGACAAGATGGCGGGGAACTAGGAGGAGGCTCTGGTTCAACCTGTCCCCTAAAGTGAGCTGATTACCTACCAAGGAACTCCGATCACTCATGAAATCAGCCTGAGATCAAAATTCTACTCGTCAGGATCTCTACGGGGGCAGAAGACGCCAGTGGGATGTCAGGATCTCTACGGGGGCAGAAGACGCCAGTGGGC
>PISX010018591.1:0-40332 GCA_004024625.1 Mellivora capensis | reverse complement strand
TCTTCCCTCAGGCATTGCCAGGAAGACATGTTTTCTTCTAATTTAAATCAATTAATCCACCAAGGAGCTTTGGGTGACTGGAAAAACTACTAACTCGAACCATATGAAATTACTAGTATTCAACCACTCACCAAATTACCAAAGATTACCCCAAACTGATATTCAATCAATCACCCAAAATAATAATTTCACGTGGTACGACCAAATCCATGATATAGATGACCTCCAGGAGGGGAGGCGCACGGCACCAGGGAAACACAAATCAAAACCAGAATGAGATACCACCTCACACCAGTCAGAATGGTTAAAATTAACCAATCAGGAAATGACAGATGCTGGCGAGGATGTGGAGAAAGGGGAACCCTCCTACACTGCTGGTGGGAATGCAAGCTGGTGCAACCGCTCTGGAAAACAGCACGGAGGTTCCTCAAAAAGTTGAAAATAGAACTACCCTATGACCCAGCAATTGCACTACTGGGTATTTACCCTAAAGATACAAACGTAGTGATCCGAAGGGACACGTGCACCCGAATGTTTATAGCAGCAATGTCTACAATAGCCAAACTATGGAAAGAGCCTAGATGTCCATCAACAGATGAATGGATAAAGAAGATGTGATATAGGGACGCCTGGGTGGCTCAGTTGGTTGAGCGGCTGCCTTCGGCTCAGATCATGGTCCCGGCGTCCTGGGATCGAGTCCCGCATCGGGCTCCTTGCTCGGCGGGGAGCCTGCTTCTCCCTCTGCCTCTGTCTGCCACTCTGTCTGCCTGTGCTCACTCTCTCTCTGACAGATAAATAAATAGAAAAAAAAAAAAAGAAGAAGATGTGATACACACACACACAATGGAATACTATGCAGCCATCAAAAGAGATGAAATCTTGCCATTTGCAAAGACATGAATGGAACTAGAGGGTATTACGCTGAGTGAAATAAGTCAATCAGAGAAAGACAATTATTATATGATCTCTCTGATATGAGGAATTTGAGAGGCAGAGCAGGGGGTTGTGGGGGGTAGGGAAGGAAAAAATGAAACAAGATGGGATTGGGAGTGAAACAAACCATAAGAGACTCTTAATCTCACAAAATAAACTGAGGGTTGCTGGGGGGTGGGGGGTTTAGAGAGAAGGTGGTGGGGTTATGGACATTGGGGAGGGTATGTGCTATGGTCAGTGCTGTGAAATGTGTAAGCCTGATGATTCACAGACCTGTACCCCTGGGGCAAATAATACATCATATGTTAATAAAAATAATTTTTTTAAAAGGAAGGGAGGTGTAAAAGGAAACCAGCATTTGCTGCCCAACAACCATGTGCCAGATACTTTGCAAACATCATCTTGTTTGGTTTAATCCTAATTTAATCCTGGGTCAGGATAAAAAAAATAAGCCTAAAAGGTACAAAATATTTTTTTAAGATTTTATTTATTTTAGAGATAGAGATATGGATAGAGAGAGATGTCACACATGAGTGGGGGGAAGGAGTGGAGGGAGAGGACAAGCAGACTCCACACTGAGCGCAGAGCCCGATGTGGGGCTCGATCCCTTGACCCCAAGACCATGACCTGACCTGAAATCAAGAGTCGGCCACTTAACCGACTGAGCCACCCAGGTGCCCCTAAAAGGAACAAAATATTTAAATGTTGAGCAGAGGTTCTGTAGAACAGTGGGATGGAAAATGAGAATTATTCAGATGGTGAGAGTTTCATAACTTAAGGGGGACTTCAGCCAGGCCTGATACACAAGCTTCTCGAGGACAGCCCCGGTGGCCATGGGTGGCCCTCTCCTTTCTCACGTGGTAAGCTCACTCTGCTGACCTCCATCCTGGCACACCTCACATGGCTTCCTTGCCATTTACTTCTCTGTTTCCATCCTGTGCTCTGGGTGGGTCCTTCCAATGGCAGGGGTCTTGTCTCATTCATCTTGGTATAGCTCTGCCCAGAGTGATGCCTGGAAGTCGGCTAGACTCACATATGTTTGTTGGGAATGTATGCAGAAAAAAATTGCGGTCAATTCCAGCAAGGAACACAAGGATTTCTCAGAGACGGATGTGGGCTCGTGTTCTCGAGTTCTGACACCCATGGCTTTGTGTGCTTACAGTGGCTCGGGAGTATGGAACTCAACAGCACTGAGCCAAGCAGAAAGGGGAAAGAGACCCCTGGAGGGATTACAATTTGAATTAAGTGTCACTAGATACATCCCTTTTCCATCTCCTATTTCCTTGGCTGGTCGGTCAAGGTTGCTCATAAACCCCCAGTTCCAGGCCATGCGGTTGCCCTTGCAGGGACCAGAGGTGCCATGGGAAGATGCCTGATAAACTCGTCATCAGTGGCTACTGTTTACTGAGCACTGCAGGATGGATGCTATTATCCCCATTTTATGGATGGAGAACTCATGTGCCTTGCCTGAGGTGACAGGCCAAAATTCCAGTTGTCCCTGGTTTTTAAATCTGTACTCTTCATCCCTAAGCTGTCTCAGGACAAGATTCAGATGGTTTCCCATTTCCTGGCATGTCTGTCCTGGTCAGGGGCCAGGAACGTACGCAAGAGTCTTCAGGAGGTTTTGATCCCCTGTCCCCAAACCGTTGGGACAAGTGAGGCCTTCATTTTCTCAGTCTTGGTCCCTCCTCAAGTCCAGCCTGGTACCAGGTCTTAGAGCCTTTCATTTGTCATTCTCGATGGGGAATTAACTCATTGGGGTTGATTTATGGAGCTAGGCAGGAGCTTCTGCCAGAAGAACCCACGAGGCTCTCTCTCTTGATTTCGTGCTGCTCCCTATCCCCGGAGAGCCCTGGCATCGATGCTCATCTGGAATCCTCAGAGCTCGTGGACTCCGCCGACTGAGGCGCGTGCCCTCTTGACCCTCAGGATTATGTGTTTTTTTCCTTCTTAATCTTTAAGGAGGCGTATCTCCAAGGGGAAGGCAAAGTTTCACAAAGAGAAGGAGGTAGCAGAGAGAGCAAGCGTGCATATGCTAAGAGCTCTATCCCACCATTTGAATGACAGTGAAGACACGTCTTGTCAAATTACCGCTTCAGTCAAACGGGCTAACCCTCACGTCGTTGACAACGGAGTGATTTCACATCAAAAAAAAAAAAAAAAAGAAAGAAAGAAAGAAAAAGTGAGACACGACGTGGGAAATAAACCTTGGGCTATTAACAGGGCTCATTTCACTGAGCGGGTACAGGTCCCGCGTATCCCTGTGCACTCTTCCAAATAGCTCTTTGAAGCCAGAAGAGAGAAAGGTCCGGTTTATGCGATGTCCCAGCTACTCTGGGAGCCCAGTGGAGAAGCTGCTTGAGGACATCAGGCCGCCGGGGACTAGGGAAAGCCGGGAGGAAAACCGGGAGGTGGGAAGGGGGCTCTCTGCCATGTTCTCTCCTCACTTCCCAGTGGGGCCACCTCCTCCCTAGTCACACGGCGGGCACAGAGCTCTCCGTGCCCCCAGACTGGCACTGTAATTCAGGTCCCTTGAGTCGCACTCCTCCAAGATGTCAGGGCTGTTACGGAAGCCGGGGAACAAAAATCAGAGACGGAGTCAAGGTCATGTCCCAGGCGGCGTCAGGGCATCGCCAAAGCTAGTATGAAGAAAACCACGGAGGAGGTGGGGAGGGAGGAGAGCTGAGACCAGGACGGAAACCGTGGGTGGGCTGCCCCCGAGAACGAGTGGGGGAAACAGTGGAGCTAGCGGCCAGCGATGAAAAAGGGAGGGCGAGGGAACTCACCTACTCCACCAGCAGCTCCATATGTATGAATAGCACTGGCAGATGATGGCCTTTTTAGAGTCTCATGAGTCCCGTCCTCGTGGGAGTGCCTTTCCCTGATTTGAAGAGGGGCGCCCGGAGCTCTGTCGCGCCGGGAATGTCACTGGGCCCTGGCCAAAGCAGCTTCTGCCACAGTGAAGTTTTTACCATCAAGGTCCTTGCTGACTCCACCGGCTCCATCTGCCCGGCTTTTACATCTGGTCTCCCGTGAACTCGTATTTCGAGATGCTCTTAAATCTGTGTTTTACCAGTCTGGATGCTGACTTCCTGTCTCTTCCCCATGTTATTTGGTAAGCCTGATTTCTGATTTCTTGCCTGTATCCATACTTTCATAATTTGCTGCTAACTCCAAATCACCCCTTCCAGATCCAATGTATTTCCAATGATTCTCGTTTTACTAGGACTCTGGGCCCAGAAGGAGCCTGGTAATTTACTCGGGAAGTGGAAGTCACGTGATGCTAGCCCTCTGCTGAAGATACACCGTTTCTATAAACCCAACTTCATTAGCTAATACTCATTATCTTACCATCACAGACATCCGGGCTTGGGAGAGACTTCAAAGATATCCAATTTGATGCCTCTCTGATTTGCCAATTTCCTTATTCTATTAACTATTTTGAAATAATAAGAGCTAACATTAATAGACTTGGCTAAACCCTTTCCATATATTACCTCATTTAATCTTGACAATTCTGTGAAGGAAAAACTGTCATCATCATGGCATGGTTTAGGGAACAAAGCCCATGCTCTTACCCCCATCCACACTGACACCACTAGGATGTCTGTGGTGGGAAGGAGCTCAGGACTTCTTGGGACACCCAGCCCCATCTTTGACCTTGACAGAGCACCTCCTTTTGTTGAGCTAAGAAACCTCTCTAACTTTTACCCCTTGCCCTGGTTTCCCCCCTTAGCAAGACAGAACAAATCTGACAGCTCCCTACATACCACGTCTCACATATTTCTCTTAAAATTTGCGAAACATCTCCAGTCCAACTTTTTCTCATATGACCGTTCTTGATGATACCTGCTTGTTCCCATTTGCCTTCAGTTGTGGACCCTGGGTAGAGTCCTAATAATTTGTATTATACATGCAATGATCTATTTTTTGATGTATTTTGTTTTGGTCTCTACTATTTGTTTTCTCTCTTATGCTAAATTTTTATAGGCTAAGCAAAAGACACATAACACAAAGTCCTTGCCCTCAAGCTACAGTTTTATTGTTTTCTTGGATAAGAAACAATAAGGCAGTATATTTAGTAAACTGTTTATTTTGTGGATCTGACTATAGGCATGAGAGAAAATCTAGTAAGGGGGACAGGAGTAGGCAGGAGCCATAGGGGAAGCTTGGAAGGCTTGTGGCTTCCCTGGGCTTCTGCGGTGGGTAGCTATAGGAACAGCAGAACGGAGGGGTCTGGGGGTAGTAAACTGCAGAGACAAATCGCAGGTTGCTTATTGAAGGTAAAGTAGAGAATGACTCTTGGTGGGGGAGTGGGATGGGAAATTACCATGGGGAAGAGCCAAAGTTTAGAAGGACATGAGGACGGGGATAAGAAAATCTTGAATATTAAGTGAGATGATTTACAGGCACATGAACATAGAATCGGTGAGAGAGCAGGAGGTTATTTTAAGGGCATTTCTGCAGTCCAGCCTTTTCACAATTCGCTTTCGCAGGCCCCCAGATTTCTCTGCAGGGCACCTATGCTAATTACTATCACCATTCCAATTTACCCCCAGCTGGCTTCTCTGTCTCTGTCGATTTCAATCAGAGCCAGTTCCTATCCCTTTACCTTGCCCAAGTCCCACTTGGCCTTAAAATTGTTCTCCTACAGTTAGACTTATTTCCTGCCAGGATTACCAGCTCCGAGATACCTGCCTGCCTTCTGCTTCTACTCCTTCCAGCGCTCCCTCCACACCCCTGCCAGCGGCCGCATAGACCCGGTTCAGCACATCCGGCTTGGTCTCTCCCATCGGCATCCTGTCATCTTTAGAACAAAGTCCATGCTTCCTGTCCATTTTTCCAGCCTTATTTCCAGCTACATGGAGCCCATACTCGGGAGTACCAAAAATCTTTTCAATGGCTTGACCGTCCCATATTCTTTCTCATTTTCTCGGCCCATGTGTTCATTACTCCTTCTCCACCGAACACCTCTCACCTTACAATAATATCCCCCAAGAGTCAGCTTAGTGTGGCCTCTGGAGACACTTTTGTGGCCCACCTGAGCTGAATCAGGGGACCCTCTACTTCCAGAATCTCTCGCGACATTTCACGAGCAGTCGGGACACTGAGTGCAAACGTGCACTTACCACACAGTGCAAAGAAGCGACGGAAAACAAATAGGCTATCTTTTCTTTATTGGAAAGCAAACAGAGACTCACAGCATCCAACCTGGAGGACTAGGCTTAAAAAATTTGCAGGAACCCAGGGATGCTCAGAAGTGTGGCTGCAGGAACCACAGAAAAGGCCATGCTCTGGGTGTAGTCTGGTCCATCTAGAGTCCCCAAGTGTGGGCACTTGACCTTCAAATGTCCTCGCCACGACACAGGGATATTTAGGAATTCCCATCCAAGGGCAAGCTTAATTAGGGGATACCTACCTTCTATTCTTCTCAGTCTCCCACATTCTTAATTTACACTGGTGTAATTAAAGGCTGCCTTGAGGCAAGGGGATGGGAGAATGGACTCCTGCACCCTGAGGAGTAGCTCCCACCCAGCTCTGAACTCTGCAGACTCAGGAAACCAATCAGGCTGCTTTGGAACCATCCTCCTGCTTCACAGGGTAGTTGAGAGAAAGCTTGACAGGAAGCTGTCAGAGTAAACAACGAGATGATGCCTAATAAACAATTTCCAGCGTTTTGTAGCTGATAATAATTGCTCACTTAAGTCTCCCGAAGCTTTAATTTGGTAGGTCTGTAATCAATGGCAGTTTTCTCCCCAAGGTAGGAAAAGGCTGAGTGACAGAGAGAATTGCAAGTTTCTTGTGTGATACTGATCCCCGGGAGCTGAAGGAAGGGGGAGACGGCCTTGTTGGCTTGCAAATGGATGGAAGTGGGAAGTGGAGGATCGGGGCTGGATCTAGGTGCACAGGGAACAGGAAAAATGCGTTCTTCAATAGTGATGGTTACCTTTGTTCTGTATCAGCTTCCCTCAGTTGGCTTCCCAGTCAGCTTTCCAAGGCTTCGCTCAGAGAAGATCCCGTTCATTTGGGGTTAGGAGGTTTAAACTCCCCCCAAAGAATCCAAGCACAACTGAGTCCTGCCCGTACAACTTCATTTGGTTCTTGCATGTGTACTTTATAATTCCCCTTAATTCACTGGACCTGGTCTCTTAGATTCAAGTAATACCACTGATTTCTGGCTTCTACCTTCAGATTAGCTCTTTGCCCATCTCTCCCCATCTCTTCTGACCCCACTGACTCTCTTAGCTTTGGCACTTCCATAACTGCATTAGTCATTCATATTCTGAAGGGATCCCACACTATGAGGACATGAGTTCATAGCCACCATCAAAGGGCATCCAATGAAGCTCCTGAGGAAACCAGTCCCTTCTGGTTAGCATGACTGGGATGTGAATTACTCTCTCTGGCTACCATGTACCTGTGCGTGTCTTACACTCGCCTAGGATAGAAGCCCCAGGACCCACTCGACCAGCTTATCGCCAGACTCATATCAGATTTTGCTGATGGGTTTTCAAGAGGGGTCAGTGTCATGTTTTATCCCCAAGAATGGCTTCATAATGGTCACTTACATGGCGTGATTTGGCACCCACCAATCCCCAAACAGCTCCCTCGCACTTCTGGTCAGTGCCTAGAATCCCTCCACCATCTAGAGGGAGTCGTGGTGTTGGGGGAGAAATGGCACAGGATTTGGATTTACAAGATCTACCCATCCTTGATCCCCGGCTCTATTCTTTCTGTCTTTGGACCTTGGGTAGGTCATTAAGCTTTCTGGGTCTCTGGTTGTTGTAGGAAGCAAATGAAAATAATTTGGAAGCTTTCTGAGTTTCCCAAAGTTTGTATTATTGCTCTTCATTTATCCAGTCTTTGAAGAATTTTTACCTTCCCAAACCAAGTTTTACTTTCAAATATCCATGGGAGGTATAATATTTTATGAATATTAGCTAACTCCTCCTAGGTTAAAGACTGAAAACAAATATCAGTGAATGACCTAGAATGATATTCTTAGAGAAATTTAGAAGCTACTGAGATGAAGGAGTGGTCATCTGGTCATCTCTTTCCTCCAAGAGTCAAACAAATCTCTTGTGACCCCTTTTTTTTTTCTTTTTTTAAGATTTTATTTATTTATTTGAGAGAGAGGCAGTGAGAGAGCATGAGCGAGGAGAAGGTCAGAGGGAGAAGCAGACTCCCCGCGGAGCCGGGAGCCCGATGCGGGACTCGATCCCGGGTCTCCGGGATCGTGACCTGAGCCAAAGGCAGTCGTCCAACCAACTGAGCTACCCAGGCGTCCCTCTTGTGACCCCTTTTTGTGTCCAATATCCGACGATGGTAAATTGAAGACAGGGTGAACCGTCCACTTTGTGGATAACTCCTACTTATTTCTTCATCTAACACAGATCTCTCCAGAGCCTAATTTGTGCCAGGCTTTGTGCTACTTGCGGGGGCTACGAGGATGAACAGGTACCCCAGGTCTCTGCCCTCGGAAGGCACTGAGGTTACAGGCAACAACCGATATTACGATACTAGGACGTTAAGAGCTCAGAGGAACAAGGTGGAATGGGATATGGGGATGGACCAGAGAGTACATAACCAAGACTAGTGGGGTCACAGAAGATTTTCTAGAAGAGTTTGTGACCAGAACGGGCAGGCATGGGGTGGGGTGGGGGAGGACACAAGAGTTTTCTAGACAGAGTAAATATTATGGTGTGAGAGTCGAGAGGCAACTGAAATATGATTTGTTTGAGAAATCAAAAAATAGTTCAGTGGAGATGAGGCACAGACTTCAAGGCAGAGAATGTTGCCAAGTAAGTAGAATCTGTGTTAACAGGGATAGCTGTGTGCTATACTAAGAAATTTGACCTCTACACAGGAAGCCATAGGTCACAGGAAGATTTCAGGTAGGAGACTGGGATTCACTATTGCATGACTCATACCGTATAAAATAATTCTCAGTTTGACTGATCTCCCTGCACACCCGAACTAGGCTGTGAGTTCCACGAGAACTGTATAATGTCAGATTAGTCACTGTATCCCAAGTGCCTGGCGTATGGTAGACACCATATTAAGGTTAATGGAAATGAATGAAACCTACTGTCCCTCCTCCTATCCATTCTGTAAGTGCCACTTGAAAGAAACCGGCATGACATCAGAATGATGGCATAAGGACTCCGTGGAAACCAGGAGACGGCATACATTGTGACCTTGGGCTAGTTCTACACATTCTTCTGTTTCCTCTCCTCCTGGGTCTACAAGAGATGGGTACAGGCTCACATTTCTCAAGGAGATACCAAAATAAAGGGTTAAAAAGCTGGTTCCTGCCAGACCTTGGGGTCCCAGTTATTTCACTGCAGACAAACTGCCATCATTCCATCTTCCTGTCTTAGTGGCACACAGAGCTGAGCACGCACGCACTCGTCCCCAACACGACACTTCTCAGAGCTTCGGTGGTGGCAGCTCAACCACAGTTTGCTCTGCAGATCAAGTCCATTTGCCATTCCAGAGCTAAATGAATTCTCTGAGACTTTCCTTCCAGGGAGCCGTAAGACAGCAAGGACGTTTCATTCTGGCAACTTGATTAGATCGAGGCCATGAACATTGGTGTGGATAATGTTCATATTAGAACACCACGATTAAAGATTTTCATGCTAAAACCATCGAGTTTCGCGTGAAGTTCTGAGGCCCACAGCCTTGAGCAGCAGGTGTCTGCAGTAGACAGCCCAAAGTAGCAGCGTCCAAGCCAAGTCCTAGATCTGCTCTTTGGTGTCTGAAAAGGTCAACATTGGGTCTAAGTCTCTGTGTGGAAACTAGAGTAAAATGGGGGAATAACCAAAACAAAAGTGAAGCCGATTCCCACATCTCAATTGTGCCGAGATCCTTCAATTTCTTTAAGTCTTGCTTCCACTCCTAATACTTGTATTTATCTCTACAAGAAAATGCTGGTTCAATACACATGACTATTTTAATAAAAACCTATTTCAATCACAAAATATCAAGTCATACTTGAATCCTGTGTATGTATTTCTGAGACCTTTAATTATACATGGCAACATATAAACCCTCAAATTGCCATCACTGTCTGGTGACAATGACCTGAATTATAGCCAGTGTCCCCAGGAAAATATGGCCAACTTCTAATGACCTTGCCTGGTCACCTTCTTCTCTCTCCTCCTCTATCTCTCTCTAGGTCTCTGATTTTTTTCTGCCCTTCACCACTGTGTATCATTTACTTCCCGTGACTCTTTCTTGGCCCTCCATTCTGCCCCTGTCACTGTATATAAGTTTCTTTGTGTTGCTCTATCCCTTTCTAACATTTCATCCCATCCCTTGATCTTCCTGCCTTTACTCTATCCATCTCTCTACAACTGTGCCTTCCCCTGCCTGTGTTCCCCACCTCCTGGTTGCCCCTCCCTCAAAGGTAGAAAGCCATTAAAGCCTCCCCACATGCCTTCTTCACACTGTCGTACTGCTAACGTTGACTCCTTGCCGCTCTCACTAGAAATAGCTTTTGCCTTTTGTTGCCAAATCAGAATCTTCTCAGCGGTAAAAATGTGGCTTATGAAAGCAAGTGCCTTGTAATTAAATAAATGGGTAATTTCAGTGTTTTTATTTTTATTTTTCTACCCAGGGATTTTCTTAGTAACAGGAAGGAACAGATAGTGGTACTTTAATTCCTATTGATTGAGAAGAGAAAATAAGTTAGACTATATTTAGGTTTTATTTGGGTATTTGTGATAATTAATAAGAAAAGAAGGAAACATCTGTCCTAGAAATGAAGATGAGAGGGAATAGGACCAAAAAAAAAAAAAAAATTGGCTGCATCAGTTAAGACTGCTGGGAGAAGCTAAGTCTGGCAAAAATCCTGGCTGAGTTATAGTTTGAAGAAGAGTTCAGAAAATAAGAGTTTCATCAAATATATCAGAGGATAGCGTGGTCCTGAGGAGGCAGGCTATGGATAAATGAGACGGTGATGAAGTGTGACCATTATAAGCTAATGGACACCTTGAGGGGAGAGAGAGCTGGGGAGACAACACTGACATTCCAAATCAGGATGGAGCAGCGGTCCAATGATGGGGCTCCCTGGGTGGGAAGGAAATTAGCCGGTGCATTCTGTGCGCTGCTTACAATCATTCTCCCAGACCTCTGGGGCAGATGGGAGATCGGAGGGGCTGTGCCTAAGTAAACAGCAACCAGAAGATGCGAAGCAAGCCTGAGGAGTCCCAGCGCAGGAGCCAAGGGACAGTGACTAGAGGGAGTGTCTAGAAACACTAAGAGGACGGAGGGATCTGCACAGATGAGCCCCGAGTCTACCTCATGGCACACAAGGTTGACAGCCCCTTTTTTCCCTCTCTCCCTCTTTTACTCCTCTTCCTCCCTCTCCTCTCTTTCTTTTTTCCATCCCTCTCCCTCTCTTTCCCCCCATTCCCTGTCCCCTCCTCCTCCCTTATCTTTCTCATTTGCCAAACAAAAACAACTGA
This sequence comes from Mellivora capensis, assembly GCA_004024625.1. Taxonomy (NCBI): domain Eukaryota; kingdom Metazoa; phylum Chordata; class Mammalia; order Carnivora; family Mustelidae; genus Mellivora; species Mellivora capensis. Next base: position 28,927 of record PISX010018591.1, on the reverse strand, counting down.
GTCCCTTGGTACATAGCATCTTTATAAAAAAAAAAAAAATCGCAAGCTCCTTGGACGAGCAGACATTTGTTCCTAGGATTAAGGTCTCAGGCAACCTCGAAACAGTTAAACCTCATGTGTGCATGACATCATTTTTCTTACTCAAAATACTCTTAAAATAGCTTTCACAACACCCCAGTGTCACTATGACACGCTATTTTATCTCTAAAACTATATTACATTCAAATGTGAGACAAATAAAGAACTTTGGACTTATGACACTCTATGATTATTCAGACTGCTTGTAAAACTAATTTTCTTAGGTTCCCCCATGAAGTATTTTTTTGTTCTATATTTTACTCTATCCTTTTCAGCAGTGAAGTTTCTATCTAGCAAGATATCTAAAAACCTCATACCTGGTGAAAGTAAAGAGTTGACTTTGTTAAATATTTATCTTTCTAACTTCTTTATTATATTTACTTTAGAGATGTCATAGGTAAATATTGACATTGGACTCAGAACTCCCAAGTTCAAGTTCAAGACCCACCAATTCTACTTGACATATAATCATGGACAAGTCATATAATCTCTCTAGGTCTCAATTTCCAACACTGGGGGGGAGGGAGATTAAGAGACCTGTCTCATAGGGCTTCTGTGAGCATTAAATTAGACTAATCTATAATTCTGTGTTTGATATATAGTAAATGCTTAATAAATTGTATCATTGTTGCTGTTGCCGTTATGGCGTTCAATGACAGCTTTATAATCTACTAGCATAACTATCAAACATATCATTGATTTTTGTGTGGAATTATGAGAAATATTTTGTATCTCTCAGAATCTCCTTTCCTTGCAAGAGAAAGAAACCCAACTAAATAGCTTTTATTCATTCACTCAACAAACATTTATCAAGTATTTCCACTCGCTAGGAAGCATTTTAGGTGCTGAGTTTGTAGTACTGAAATGACAAGGTCCCAGGTTTTATGATGGTTATGTTCTACAGTAAAGAGCACAAAATATAAAGAATGAGTAAGGAGAGGATACCCAGATTGTGACAAGAAACTTAAATAACATAGTGTATACGGCCTTATGGAGGACTCAAAGATAACTCATATTTGGGGGATAGAGAAGCCTTCTCTGAGGCATTCACATGATGAAAAGGAACCAGTCTTGCAACCATTCTGTGCATAGATGAGCAAATGCAAGGGCCCTGAGGCAGAGAACAAATCTGACAGTCTCAAGAAAAGAAGACTTAATTAAGAAGATGAGTTGGAGAGATGAACAAGGGCTAGATGATAAATCTTGTGGACCATGACAAGAAGTTTGGATTTTATTAATTATTGTGGAAGTAACTGAAGGAAATTAAGCACAAAGTGATGCTATTTAAATTCTAAAAAGAGTGCTCTGGGTGTTGTGTGGAGATGGAGAATGTATGTTGTAAGTGGTCAAGAGTAAAACCAAGGAAACCCAGTGGGGAGGCTACTGTCGCAAACCCAGCTGGGAAAAGAAGAGCTGGAAAGAAGTAGACAGGCAGGAAATTTATTTTAGACGTAGAACCAGTGGGATTTGGTGGTAGATTGGATGTCAGAGGTACAAAATAGAGAGGGATCAAGGGTGATGCTTAGTTTTCAGACCTAAACCATGGAAAAAGGTAGTGGTGGCACCATTAAGGAGACAGCCACCAGTGGGTCCCCAGGTAGGGACGAGGGAAGGGAGGGGGGCTGTGTGCGATACATCCAGTCAAGATGACTACCAGGCACATGTGAGGCATTGCTGAAGAGGCAGCCAGACGTATGGGTGCAGGGATCAGGGCTAAAGCTAGAAAGGACACTGCCGGCCTAAATGGTACTTAAAGCCATGGGGCCTGATGAGATCACTATCAGGTGATGATGGTGAGAAATGATGATGGTGAGAAAAGATGAGAAAATGATTCAGGAATGAACCTTGGGGATGCCAAGATTTCCAGGTCAATTAGAAGAGGGGTGCCTGGGGCGCCTGGGTGGCTCAGTGGGTTAAAGCCTCTGACTTCGGCTCAGGTCATGATCCCAGGGTCCTGGGATCGAGCCCCGCATCGGGCTCTCTGCTCAGCAGGGAGCCTGCTTCCCTTCGTCTCTCTCTGCCTGCCTCTCTGCCTACTTGTGATCTCTCTCTCTGTGTCAAATAAATAAATAATAAAATCTTTAAAAAAAAAAGAAGAAGAAGAGGGGTACCTGTCTGGTTTAGTCAGTAGAGTATGTGACTCTTGATCTCAGGGTCATGAATTTAAGCCCCATGTTGGGTGTAGAAATTGATTAAAAATTTTTAAAAATTGGTAAAAAAAAAAAAAATAAAAAGATCAACTAGAAGAGAAAGATTCAGGACTAAAAGGGAAATCGTTGGCTTGATCGTCAAACCGATTTCAGCAAGCGTCAACTGACCTCAGGACAGTAGGACTCAAGGTCTACGATGACATTAGGTCTCTGTCCAGTTTTCACTGCCACTCTGGTGTTGCTCCTCCTCTCAATCTTCCAACGTGGCCCATTCCCTCCGTAATCTTCATTTCAGATTTTTTTCTTTTTGAAGGAAACATAGCCACCAACAGCTCTGAAGTCCATCTTCGCAGCTCAAGAATAAAGGAAAAATCCTCCTCCCAACTTGTTTCAAAACATCCTAAGAAAGACCACTAATTGGCCCAGTGTGGGTCACCAGCCCACGCCTTGAACCAGTCCCAGGCCAGGAGGCCAGAGCTCTATCACTGACCGGCCCAGTCTGGCTCTGTGCTCTGGAGAGTCCCTGAAGAAAGTCTGTCCACTTTTCTTAAAAGAGAGGAGCCCATATGTAGTTACTGATAAAATCACTGAGCTTGGCAGCTTTTTCAATATGGATCTGCTTCCTAATTGTAGACTTGATCTGTCTGCCTGTATCTCCAAGTATGGTATGACACGAGAGCCTGGTTTTCATTCCCCTGGTTTGCTATCTTTAACCAAGTTTGAATAAATAAGTGTGTTCTTATCTAAAGTGGAGATTGATGTACTCAGCATTTATACTGGAAAGTAAAGTGGGTCATGAAAAAAAGAAAGGGGGAAAAAAAAACCCCAGAGTATGAGGAACCTTCTACAGATGCCGAACCATCAGATTCTTGGGGTGATGTGTTCACACAGAGGCCGTGGCCAACCTGGGCCTCCTGGTTCAGAGGTTCTTCCCTGTAGATTGGCGTATCTCAGCAAACATCACAAGATTCTGTACCTTCCTGCCACCCAAGGGTTCTCCCTCCTGTAATAGGCTGAGCTAAGGCCAGAGATGGTGGCCGGCTGCCCCTCGCCAATTATTTAGCATTGACTACCTTGCAACACACTCTGTAATGACCTGACTCTAGTCTGGGCCTGTTCCAAATTTTGTTTTGATTCACTGTGCAAGGGGGGGGGGGGGGGGGGGAAGATTTTTTTTTTTTTTTTTTTTTTTTTAAGATTTTTATTTATTTATTTGACAGAGAGAGATCACAAGTAGGCAGAGAGGCAGGCAGAGAGAGAGAGGAGGAAGCAGGCTCCCTGCTGAACAGAGAGCCTGATGCGGGACTCGATCCCAGGACCCTGAGATCATGACCTGAGCTGAAGGCAGAGGCTTAACCCACTGAGCCACCCAGGCGCCCAGGAAGACTTTATTTCCAAGCCCACACTTTTCAGGAGACTAAGAAAAGTGACAACCCAAATTTACTAGCCAAACTATGGTGATGGGAATAGCACCTTCCATAATGGTGACTTAGTTGGCCTATTCAAGATGCATGTTTCCATTTCTCTTTGCAGCTCCTATCCAAGAGGGCAATTTCAGGGGTCTCCAAAAGGCTGTCCATGCAATGCACCTGGTAGCAGTCTGTAATCTCTAGGACTCCTCAGGCTGGTTGTTGAGATGGACCCCTTATGTAACCCCAAGTTTACAACCAAAGGAAACTCATTGGACGTTAGGGAAGATTTCTGACCATCCCCATTCCTTATGTTCCAAATCCACCTGATGGGTTCTGGAGATCTGTGGGGTTTCCCCTTCATATATTTTACTCAGGAAGTTATGTCATCTGTTCCAGCAAGATCCCAGGGTCTGGGGCCTTGTCTTAAAAACAAAATAAAACAAAACCACAAGACAAAATTCCTTCCTTACGAAGAGGATGAAGAAGGCAACATTAATAGGGACCATTAACTGGCCATTCACTATGGCCTGACTATACAGGGTGAGCCCAGAAGCCGGTTTGGAGGCTTTTTGTTTGTTTGGGGTTTTGAATCTCTTTCTTTAGCATATTGAGGTTGTCACTTTTTACTTGTCCCTTAAAACATTTGATCTTAGAAGGAAGTCTTCATTTTTTTAATACACGGTAGAATCAAAATGAAGACTAGGAACCACCTTAGATTGGGGTCAGCAAGGCAATTACTGAGTGAGGAGCTATGTGTCTCTTCCCTTTTCCCTCACAAAGATTTGGATATTCCTTGTGTCCTTGTAGGAGAACACTCTAGCCACTGGGCTGTGGCTTCCTGAGCAAAGCCTTCAACTGGTGAGAACCACAGAGTTCCTCATCTGTGAGGAACCACAAGTTCCTCATCTGTGAACCAGTCTCCAGACCTGACAGATCAGATCCGTGGATGCCGAAGGAATTTGAAAATGTGATCTCCCTTAAGGAACTCTCAAGAGATGTTTTCTCTCTAGAATATATCTCTACTTCCTTCCCCTCTGGAATAGGAGTTCAAGTAACACATGTCCCTCCCAGCTGCCAAAAAGGTAGTGGGACTAGATGCACTCGGAGCTGTCTCGTTAGCGTGAGATGAGACGAGGCTCTCTCAATGATTCCAGGGGTCTCTCCCACAGACCAAGTAATATTCCTCAGGTTACTTTTTGGGACCACCGGGAGTTCAAAAAAAAGGGGGGGGGGGCAAGAGAGATTTTTCTCCCCAAACTTCACTATTAGAATTGTAAAGAAAAGAAAATATGCAGATACCGAACACCACAACAAGGCTGGGGAGAGAAAATGGAAAGACAATTTCCGAGCATGCCCTGTGGCTAGAACTAAGCATGCCAATGGGCAGTGAGTGTCTGGGAAGTAAATCAGCCCATGGCCAGGCTTCCTGGAGCGCAACTGGAGTGGGATTCAGGTAGGACTCCAGTCTGGGCACTGGAGACCCACAGGGGTGTGCCCTCTCCTGAGAGGTGCTAAGAGGGACACAGGGCATTAACAGGCACCCAAACTGAGGACACCAAGAAAGGCCAGGGTAGACGGCATTGCATCAGAGCAGCTAGGCCTCGAATGGAAAGTGAAGCTTGCTCCCCTGGCATCCTCAGCTCTCCCTAATGACCTCCGTGACCTTGGGAAAGTCGCCATACATCCCTAGGTTTCAGTTTCCTCATCTGTACACCGAGCGCAATGATCTCAACCTTGGAGCAGGGCTGGCAGAATTAAAGGATAACATGCTTAGCCCAGTATCTGTACAGAGCAAACATTTGCAAAACAACAGCTATTATTAGCACAAAAATAAGTAGAAGCCCGAGTAATCAGAAACAAAAGACACAACCAAAGAATCACATTATCCAGATTAGCACTAAGAAAATTAATTTTTAATCCCACACGGTTGGGCTAGAGTGCCTTATATCCCTCCTGCCCCGGGGCCAAGGTGAGTCCCAGCACCCCAGAGCCAACTGAGTCCAGAGGCGAGGATGGGGTGGCCTCAGCTAGGGATGAGGGAGAATGGCAGAGGCTGGGAGCCAGATGAGACTTGCCAAATTCTTCTCTGGCTTTGAGTAGGGAATGGGACATCAACTGGACAAGGGATAAAACTTGCTTTCCCTTTTTTCCCCAAGAGCATATCTAAAGAGAAAAATTACAGTTCAAAATGAGAACTTTCTAATAATGATAGTTGTCTTAAATATGGAGAGGAGGCTTTGGAAGGGCAGGAGCTCATTTTCCAGAAGTGGTCAAGCAAAAGATGGACACATGGACATTCTTACAGGAGACACCCAGGTGAGAAGTTTGGACCAGCTGACCTAGCATGTGCTGTTGAAGGTGGAGATGCTAAGGGACCATGCTTTCTTGGGATTATGATGGTTGTTGAATAAGAAGCTAAGATATTACCAGTAAAGTTTCAGGAATTAAATCTGGTCTGGTGCCTTCAGGCACCCTTGAGAGAACCACCTTTGCCAAGGGGTTAATGGTAAAGGCAGTACTTCCGCAGAGCTGCTGGGCTTCCCAGTTTAATACTGTGCTGATTCTGGTCTTTGGAAAAGATGGTGTGGTGGTGGTGTGGGGGCAAGGGGGTGAGGGGAGAGGAGGCAAGAGAAGAGAAAATGAGGGGAAAAAAAATAGATGCACCACGAAACCGGCAATTAGTTTGTACCGTGCTATTTCCATAAAGTAGACCTCACACTTGAGATCTGAAAGGTAATCATCTGAGATATCAGAGCTTGGATATAAATAGCCAAGCTCCCCGGGCTGGGAAGGCTGCGCCCTGGGGAGAAGGGCTGACAGGGAGGCCCCTTGCTGGGGTTCTGGGGGCCAGAGCCACCTTCCCTCCAACTCATCCCCGTGCATGCCGACTCCCAGGACCACGGGGCATCCAGGTAGCTATTTATGCCCGGCTCAACTCTAATTGCCACACTCATCCCAGGAAAGCCTGCTAGGGGAAGAGAAACACCACTAGACAAAGCTGCCGTATCCGCCCAGTGGTTAGAATAAAAAAGGTGTAATCACAGGTTTGGCCCAGAAGCTGCTGGAAGATTTGCCCTCTGGCCTCTCCCTCCTTCTGGAGCCCCTTGGTTGGGGTTCTCTCCAGATAGCTGCACCCAGTCCTCCCCACAAATCAGACAGCTCATCTCTCTGCCGTTGGCCCAGAAGGCCCCAAGGAGGGACCAGGCCAGACTGGGTTTGCAAACAGCCACTTGAGGATCTCCAAACACACCCCCTTGGAACACGCATCAGCGGATGGCATCTGCCAACTGGAGCTCGAGCCAAGGCTCCATGCTCTGGGTCCTAGGAACCCAAGTGGGCTTCCCACCTGTGTGTGCGCATGTGCGTGTGCGCGTGTGTGCATTTCTGCACGTGCAGGTGCGGTAAGTAAATCCTGGCGTGTACCTCGCTCAGTCCCTGGGCTCCACTGATAATGTATCTCACACATACCTGAGCTGCAATTATTTGTCAAATGTTATCAATGTTGTGAAGAATAAAACACATTTTCAAGTATGGCTTTTTGTCATTACATGGTTTCTCGATGAACAGATAACTCAAAGAAAAAGTACTTTGATGTGGGAGATTTCAAAGCATCTTTAGCATTCGAAAGGAGCAAACACGTTAGGAACCGCAGCTTTGCTGAGTCAAAGTTCACAGAAAGCCCCTGTACCCTGGCTGTTTTTATGCAGCGGACTTTTCAGAAACGTGATTTAAAAATGAAACATGCAACTCGCTGAATTAACAAATAAAACATGGGAGGAGATTCTTAACTTATCCCTGCCTCTTGCTCGCTCCCTGACATCGCTCTAACCCCAGCCTGCCCATGGCACAGGGCCAGGCACACCCTTCCCAGTTCATGCTTGTCGACTCACCCTTTCCCCAAGCCTCAGGCCCGCACAGCTCTCTGGTGCATCTCTAACTTCGGTTTTTCTGCTTCCTGTGAGCCCTGGAAGCCACCCAGTTAAGATGACATGGGGCTTCGGCAAGAAGGAAATTGGGCCCCAAGCACACCACCCTTCTGAGCATTTCAGGGGCCTTCATGGTTTGATGAGGCCTTGAAGCCATTCAGTTTCAGGAAAGCTGGCTTCTGTCCCCTTCATGTGAATCAATCCTGTACTGGGGGGTATCGTGCAAAATGTATGGGCTTTGGAGCAGAAAAATGTGCATGCCCATCCAGACTTGGTCTATCATTACAGTAATTAACCTGAGGCAAATCACTGAGCCTTGTTTAGTCATCTATAAAACACACCCCCCTCCAGAGGTTGGCATAGTAACGTAAGGATTCCTTTTCCTATGTTCTTTTACCCAAATTTGATGAGTTTCTTTGGTACTCTAAAGTACTTTTTGGACAGAAAACACAGTCCTTACCCTAAAGAAATTTATAATGCAATTGGGTGAGTGGTCCGGGCCAGCTCAGGGGTGTGCAAAATGTGTGGTCACACAGGGCCTTATGCTCAGAAGGGTCCCATGTTTGGTCCAATGCTCTGCTGTTGCTGTCTTGACATTCTTAATAACTCTTGAGCAAGGCACCTCTCATTTTAATTTTGCACTGGGTCCCTCTGATTATGTATCTAGTCCTGGATACAGACCTGCATATCACATTTCAAGAACATACACACAATTGCCTCGTCACGTTGACCCAAGGACACTGGAATGCTGGTAGAACGCCATGTTCAAAGAAGGTTTCCTGGAGTATTTGAGGAGGTCATTAAGAGGATGTGACTGCCCGTTGACCCCAGAGCTGGCCCTGGGCTATTGGAGGCTCCTCAACCCTTCCCACTGTCCTGGGAATATCCATCCTGCCCACCATTCCCACACTAGAAGCCATCTCCAGGATGCAGCCTTGAGGGAGTAAGGTGTCGCTGAGACCATCCGGACTGAATACAGGACTGGGCCCGGTTAAGGCCTCTATAGGCCTCTATATACGTTTTTAAGACTCTGGCGGGTGGGTACAAAGATCTTCTCTAGCAGGTGCCCCCAAGATAAGCATTGTATGTGAGTTTCTTGCTGAGTAGAACTGCCACCCACCAATCGAGAGCAGTGTGTCTCTTTCTTTGGTCTCTCCTTGCTCTCTGCAAATGGGATCCAATTTAGAATTTCACCCTTGAGGGGGGCTCCCAAGGTTGGGAACGGAGATGAAATTGATCATAACAGGAAGACAAGAAAGGAAAAGACTCAACAATCATCAACCAAAACAAACACTTCTCAGGGCTGTTCCAGCCCAACAAAGAAAAGGGGCTTCTGCTCTAGGTAGCCCTGGGTCCAGAGAAGTTCTGGGCCCTCTGAGCAGGCGGGGCCTTTCTGTTTTCAGAGGCTAAGTGTGCTTTCCTGAAATTGCTGGAAATTGAGGCTGGGGAGAGTGGCCTCCACAGCAGCGTTCCCAGCCCCAAAGCTTCTCCAATACCTCCCTTCGTCTTTAACTTCTCTAAAATTGTCAAACTTGATAAAACACGTATGTGATTCTGCTCCTTTCTACCTGACCCTTCCAGCTTGGCCCCTGCCTTCCTACCCAGGCTGTTTCCACACTAGGAAAGTCAAGTCCTGCCTGTACTCAGACCCTGGCTTTGCCACTCGCCAGTTAAGGTGACTTTGGGTAACTCGTCCCCTTTTTGTGCTGCAGTTCCTTACTCAGGAACTGAGGACAATAGCAGAGCCTCACCCTTACAGTTACTGTGAGAATTAAAGAAGTTAATACATTCATAGGTGTCAGAAGAATTCCTGCCATGTGGTGAAAACTCGCCGAAGCTCATGATTTTATCCCACCTGCTTTCACCCCAAATTGCCATTGTCCCTGAGGTTCCTACCCATGCAACTGCTCCATTCCCACTCCCATCATTTACTCTAGGCCACGGGCTTCTTTCCCAAATTCTGCTGCCATCTGTAACTGAAGCCCAAGCTCTAATCTCACCCTCCCCTCCATGCCTGGCCTCCTTACTGGCATGCAGTAGGGGCTCAGTATATGTTGAACAGGTCAATGAATGTATGAACAAGGAATGAGGGAGACCAGCAGAGTGATGGAATGAATGAATGAATGAATGAATGATGAATGAGGGAGACCAGCAGAGTGATGGAATGAATGAACGATGAATGAGGGAGATCGGTGTGATGGGTCCTACCATACAAATCTGACCACCTCTCTCTGCTGATCAAACTCCTCAGTGCTCAGGATAAAACCCCAGATCCCTAACCGAAGCCTTCTCGTTCAGCCTCTGTTCAGTCCTTCAACTCCCCTTCTCACTACTGGCCTCTGTCCACACACTCCAGCTCTCTCACCTCCAGCCTTGCCCCCCCACCCCGGTTACCCAGAACTGCTTTCTATCCCGTGGGTCTTTGCTCCCATTCAGCTCCTTCTCCTTGCTCCCCGTTCCTGCGCCCAGGCACCCCCACCCCCGGGACCGAGCTCCCTAGCCTCACGGCTCCCGAGTCCACAAGGCTTGGTGTCCATCAAGCGTCCCTGTCAGAGCACGTGTGGCCAAAACCCCACTTGTCCCTAGTCCCCTTTCCCTTGTCAGTCTCTGCCACCAGAATGGAAACCCTCAACATAAGATTGTGCCTTGTTCATTTTCCTATTTTGGCATCTGTCGTAGTTCCCGACACAGAAAAGACACTTAGCAAATGAGCACATATTTATCAAATCAGTGCTGCATTGTAATCCCTTTATTTCCATTTCTACCATCCCTCTAGACTGTGACTGCATCTAGGGTAGGAACCATGGCTGCTTTTCCCTTATTTTACTCACTGTACCCCCAGTGTTGAGTGCGGCCAGACCCACAGTAGGCACCCAGTGTGTAGTTTTAAAAATAAATAAATGACTGTCAGATTTTTAAATGTGCATCTATCAATCTACAAACATTTAATATGTGCCTTTCCCAAGCAAGATATCCTATTAGCATAAATTGTCAGACTAGACACAATGACAGGCTGGGGGGAAGGAAATCCAGGGCTGAGAAAACAGCATGGAGACAGATGGGGCGCTGTAAAAGAGCATGGGGAGTTTGGGGAATGGTGGGAAGGCAGCTGGGGTGGGTGGAGGGAGATATAAGATTGAGAAGAGATTTGGAGTCTATAAGCAATGGGGAGCTATCGCAAGCTCTGGAGGGGAGGAGAAACAGTCTAGGTTTGGAAACAGATACCCCAGAAGAGAGAGAAGAATGGCTTACGGTGGCATACATGGGATTTGAGGCTATAGGAGGCCAGGCCGAGATCATAGCAGCAGTCACGGAGCAACCACGTGGGAAGGGCAGGGAAGGACGGATGGGCAGGGACTCCAGAGGCTCTACCTTCAGGACCAGCTGAGTGCTGAGGATAACAGGTCTGACCATGACTTGGGTCTTATCTCGGGAGCTGAGCAGATGGGGACATTGTCACTTCGGAGGAAGGCAGGTAGGCATGGTGGTGGCGGTTTGGGCTGGTTAAGATGGGCTGCTGGGGACTGGGGACTGGGCTCACCCTTGGATGAGCTGGAGCTGGGGAAGCAGCTTGTGGCGTGTCCCTTGTGGGGCAGACAGCTGGAGTGCAGGCTCCGAGCCGGGCACAGGGCCGGTGGAGCTGTAGAGAGCAGGGAAATCTGGCCCCGAGACGGGAGCCTTGGGCTTACATTTCCAGGGAAGGACGCAATGGAGGACTCCAGGCTAGAATGGGTGAGGGCACACCGAAGGCTCTCAGCCCTGCCTTTCCGGGTAATGTTCACAAAATGTAATCGTTAGTGAACAGTGTTGGGAAACACCGAACTACCAAACCTGACATTTCCAAGCAGCGGGCGGGCAGGCGGGCAGACGAGGGGCTTCCCAGGACCAGGCTTTCTTCAAACCCTAATTGAAATGCGACATGGAACGCACTTCACCCCTAGGAGGAGCCAGGAGGTGAGGGGTGGGGGCGCAGAGGCCTAGGGGAGGAGAGGGAGTCGGGAGAACAGGGAGAGGTAGTGGGGTTGCGGCAATTTCTCTTTTCCACCCAGCGCAGAGGAGGGAAGAAAGCCAAGGCTTTCTGTCAATTGTGAGAGCTTCTACAGCCACAGAGATGTCAGCGCAGAAGCGAAACTGCCATTTTTGCTTTAATTGGAGCCTCTCCTTGAAGGTTGGGGAAGGGATACGCGAGGGGGTAGTGGAGAGAGGGAGAGCGGGAGAGAGTCAGCAGCTGAGAGATGGAGACACACCACAGGGAGGAAAGAGACAGCGGGAGATCTTAGGTGGAAGGAAAACCCCTCAAGCAGTCCTGCCGGCTCCTCGGAGCCCTTGCTCCCAGGTTGGGCTGCAGGCTCCGCCCGGGCAAGGGCCAGGAGACCACCCCAGAGGGCGGCCGCCCCTCCCAGTGCGCATAAGCGCCTCTGCACCCAGGTGGGAAATGAGCAAGGGGAGGGGCCTGGAGCTGATTAATTTCTATTCCTTCTTTGTCATTTATGAAAAAAGTAAAAAAAAAAAAATCCTTTTTCATTTTTCTCCAGTGCCCTGACTACTTGTCAAGCCCACAGTTCTTGATGCATCATGGCAAGCTCAGCCCATGGAAAGCCAGGGCAGATATATGTAATAAAGCCCTAATCCTCCTGCGGGCTCCCCAGCTTTGCAGGTAACCGATGGCAGTGGGTCCAGGCTCTTCTGCCTTCACCTTGCCCAGGCCCCTTCCGTAGCCCTGAGGTTTCCTGAGATACTGAGAGATGTCCCGGAGGCGGGGTCTAAAAAGAACAAGATAAATGAAGTAACAGTGTGTGTGTGTGTGTGTGTGTGTGTGTGTGTGTACGCGCACGCGCGCAAGTGCATGGGACAGAGACAAAGATTCCAGATAAAGGCTATATAAGAAATGCTGGAGAGAAAGGAAAAAGGAGACAAGTAATAAGTCACAGGAAAGGATAGCACGTGAAGCTATGTAATATTTGTTTCCTGTGCCTTGTCTCTTCCTAAATATTCACAAACACATTAAAATAGAGTTTGAAAAAAGCTTTTAGAAATCCACAAATCGAATTCCCACTTTACAGATGCAAACACTGAGGCAGCTCAGGGAAACACCTCATTCACAGTTACAGAGCGTACAGGGGAAGGTAAGGATTTGAACCTGGATCTCTTGACTTCCTCACCCATGCCTGCAGAGCTGGGACCAAGAGTTTCTGTGGCCTGACTTGTGGGTCCGGAATCATAACTATTGCTTAGTCCTGACTGTGTGCCAGGTACTACCTCCACACTTTACATATGTTACCCCTTCTTCTCTTGGCAGCACCATAAAAGCCAGTACTACTGTTACCCACATTTCAGGGGGAAAAATATGGAAGAGGAAGCACAGACAGGTCAAGTTAATTGTACAAGATTGCACAGCAGGGAAGTGGTAGTGCTGGGAATGCAAACCCAGGCCATCTGAGTCAAACACTTATTTTTAACCACTCTGCTAAGCCATCTCTCAATAATAAATTAAAAGGAAGGTGGACAAAATCCATGGGATTATTCTCATCAAACAGTCGAGGACAGATCATTCTCTTTCCAGCAGGTCAAAGCCCCTGAGGTATGAAAGCAGAGAGAGGTCCTCACAGCTCCCCTGGCCCCTTCTCATTCATTTGCCTCCTCCTAGACTTGAGGTCTTTGCCCATGTTTATCTGCAGGGCTGGTCTGTGTCTCCCTTTTCCACTGTCGCGTTGACGAGTGAGGCTGTGGACAGGGTTGAGTCATCCTCATGAACACACTGAGAAGCAGGATTGATGCCCCGCTCTGCAGCGGGCACTGTGGTAGTCACAGGGAGTGGGATCCCTCAATAAGATGGACCCAGGAGAGGCCCTGTCCTCAAACAAGTCCCCTAGGGGAGCTAAGATGTGAACTCAAGTAATCATACCAGGAGCTTGAGGGCCACGGGTAATCCCAAGAGATGCACTGAGGCAGCACTAAGAGTTTAGGGGAGTGAACCATGGCTTGGAGCTGCAGCCCTGGGAAGGATTTCATGCAGGAGGCAAGCATCAAGCTGGCCTCAAGGAGTCTACTCAGTTTGGCTGTGCCAAGCCAGGAGCATGCTGGAATGATGCTTACGGTACAAGGAAGGCTGGTGCAAAGGCCTGGCATCAGAAACAGTAGGGAAAATCTCAAGAGGCTTGCAGCAATGAGCAGAGCCTCCCCGGGAGGGGACAGTTGGCGCCATGGAACACTAGCCACGTCCTCCCCATCAGATGACCTATCGGCTCCAGGCGCTGTGCAGACGGGCCGGCGGGAGGCACGCTTTGCTCACAGGGGCAAGGGTTCTACGGAGCGTGTGCCAAGTCTTCTTGTGTGTTCTCTCCCGTGAGTATCGCGGCTGCCCTGAGCAATAAGTACTCTCTCCATCTGCCCTCCACAGATGCGGAGACGGGCACCAGAAAGGTTAAGCAGCTTTCCAAAGACACACAGCAAGGGAGCGGTGAGGCTAGGACATGGCCTGGGACCCACTCTCTAGTCTACTGTGCTGTCGTGCTACCCGTGTGGTCCTTGGAAACTGGTTCCTGGAGAGGGGAGCAGGCACCCACAGAGGGGTTTGGTCTAGTCCTCACCTGGGAACAGGGTGCCCCTAAGTGATAGCGGTGACAAGGGGCAGCCCACCGCCAGCTTACAAAGCCCAGCATTCAGCACCTACTGTAGGAAGCTGTGAAATGTGCACGTGCATTAATAACACTTTGTTCCCAAAGCATTCTAGGGACTGCTGAGTGCTCAACCCAGCATCGCAAACATGCCTAAGGTGCAGATCATCGAGAGAGCTCGGGTTACACACACATACGCGTGGATCAGCAGCAAGACCGCATCCAGCTCTAAACACTGGGCAGCCCCTGGGAGCCCTGCTGTGGACACCTGGCCAAATGAGAGAGCCCACCATGGGGTCTCCGTCCCACAAGGCTCCCACCCTCTCTCCTTCTCCTCTCCACACCCCCCTCTTCCTCTCTTCCTTCCCTCCTTCCCTCTGCCGCCTTCCTCTTAGGTTAGCTGTCCGCCAATCACTCAAAGGTCCCCACAGCGTTTCAGGAGAGACGTCCCCCTCCCAGATCTCAAGAGCAACTCCAGAACTGAGCTCAGAGCCCCCCGACCCACCCAAGGACCGCTAACCGTCCCAGAGACGTGTCCTACATCTTGTCAGCTTAGAGACAAACAGGAGGCATTAGGGGGTGGCCCAGGCTTTAAGCCTGAGGATAAAGTGGTCCGTGGTGTTCTTCCAGGCCAGCCATGTCACGAGACTGTGCCAGGGACGAGATCGAGGGCAGGAGGAGGCTCGGAGCTGACTCATCCCAGCTCACAGTGGCGTTCCTGTGAGGGAAACTGCGTGTCTTAAGGCCCAGCTGCTTCAACCTGGCACCTGCAGCCCAGGGCTCCCCTCCCCCTTGCTGCACCCAGTAGTGGCGGTCTGGACGTCGGAGGCAGAGACGGCGGCACCTGTCCCCCCCCCTCCCCCCCGCAATGCTCTTCCCCCACCAACCTGGGCACCTGCAGCCCTCGGCGCTAACTCCTTTCCAGCCCAGCCAGCCCTCCACCGGGGCCACAGTTGATGAAATCTGGGAGCTATTTTGAAATTTCCTTTAAAAAAAAAAAAAAAAAGTCCAAACTGATTAGTTGATAATTACATGTTGGAACATCTGCTCTGATTTGTTTTATTCTTTCTATTTTGGAAAATTGGAATACACTGAAGTTTTGCCTTCTGGAATTGCCGGCCTGGCTCTTGGAGTGTGAGCAGCCCTCCTGCTCCAGCGCACCTGGCTCGGCCCACAGCCCGGCTCCCAGGGAAAAGCACAACTCTCCCGCCTGAAATAGCCAGGCTTCGGCACCTCCCCTCCCCAACCCACTCCCTGGTGTCCAAAGGGTGATAAAACCTCTCTGTTGTGGCCTCCAGAAGCCTCCCTGTGTCGCCCCCGCCCCTCACCCCATGGCCGGCCTCGCAGGTTTGGAAGTCCGCGAGGAGCACTGGCCCAGCAGAGCCTGTAGCCGGATTGGGGTGTGTGGTGCAGCAAAGGTGTGGCCCCTTCTAACCCGCCACCCCGTGCAGCAATCAGCCACTTGGCTGGTTTCCCTCTGGAAGTGCCTGGAAGCTTCCATCCCCTAGGGAAGAGGGCAGGCCCCTCCTGCCCAGCAGGGACTTGCCGTTCTTGAGATACCGAGAGGCTGGGGCTTGTTCGGATTCGCTCATTATGGAATACTGGCGCCTAAAGCCACCGCCAGTCCCAGCTCCAAGAGGCTGCCACTCTTGAGTGACTGCTGGGAGCCTGGAGGAGTTACTTGACAGAGACGCAGCAGGGCTGTGGGCTGAGGGCCTGCTCGCCTCTTGTCCTCTCTTCATCCAATTAGCATCTCTGGAATGTGCATGTCTCACTCAGGGCTTCGTGCGGGTCATCAAGGTGAGGCAGACACACAGTCTACACTCAGGACCTTAGGATGCTGCTCTACTCCGTCCCTTCCCCTTGCTGCCACCAGAGTGACCTACAAATCTAAGACAAGTATGATTATGCCCCTCTATTATTTTCTCAATACCGCCCTGTTGCCTTTATGATGAAGTCCAAATTAGCGTCCTTGACTCGGCACCCAGGGCTCCTCTGGTGCCCAGCCCAGCTTACCCGGCCAACCTCATCTCTCTAGTCTCCACACCACCTCTCCCCCTGCCCCCCGAGGCTCCACGCTCCAGCCACACCGCCTGACCTGGCTCTGACCGTCCCCTCCTCTTCCTTGCCCATCTTGCCTTCCCGTAGGTCATCCCCTTTGCTGGGATGACTCTTCTTTCTTCTTCCCTTCCCCTGAATAACTTGTCTCGAAAGTCTCAGTCTGAGATGCACATGTCTCCAGCCATCCGTCCCTGATCTTCCCAAACTGCCACCGAGTTTAGATGCCCTACCTCTGAGCTCCCATAACGTTCTGAATTTCCCCCTCTGGTATGCCTCACACCTCCCTGATACTCCCTGATTATTTCTCCACCTTCCCCCTCAGACCCAAAGCCCACCGAGGACAGATACCAGGCCTTGCTTCTTGTACTATCTCAGGCCGCTAGCACAGTGCCGACCGCTCGGCGGTGCTCTATAAATAAACGTTAGGTCAGTGCAAGGCTGAGCATATGATTGAACAGATGAATAAATGCTGAGCTTATTAGGGAGATGACGTTTCCACGTAGAGTATAATATCGGGAAGCATTATGGTGTGTGCATCAGACAGGATAAGTTATGTTACGCTGCAGTAATAAGCAACCGCCAATTCTCGGTAGCTTGTAAACACGGAAGGTTTATTTCCTGCTCCTACTATATTTCTATCATGGGTCAGCAGCGATGTTCCACTCTCTGATGTCCTCACTTAAGAACAGCGGCCAAAGGGAAGCTCTGTCTGCGTGCTTCCACGATTGCTGAAGCGGGAGGGAGGGGGTGTAATGAATCTTGCTCTGGCTTGGAAAGTTTATACTCAGAAGTGACACAAATGATTTCTGCTCTTATTTGGTAGCCCCAGCAAGTCTCGTGACCACGCTGAACTCCAAAGGGGCCAGGGATATACAATCTGACCATGTGTCCAGAAGGAGGTCTGGAAATGGTTGGTGAGCAGCCTCCATGCTCCTTGCAGGAAATCCAGGAAGAGAGTGTATTCCACTTCCCAACGAGAGTATCTGGTAAGGCTTTGAGAACAGAGGGGCATTTGACTTGGACCTTGATGGATGGCCCCAGTGACAGGCCACTCGGTTCCGTTTGCCGAGTTGTGATTCTGCCTGCTGGGGCAAGCACCCCGCGTCTTTCATTTTCACTCACCACCCCTGTAGCTGAAGAATTTTGGAGGCTTCCTGTTCTGAACATGATTCAGATAAGACCGGTTCCATCTCTGAGGGAGTTTGTGGTCTAGTAGGAAAAATAAGTCCTGAATGTGTACAGATAATTCATAAAATATGCATGAATGGGATAGGCACGATAAGAAGTAGAGCAAAGGAAGTGAAATTATTTCCGTTTGGAGGCATCAAGTTGTGCTTTGTGGAGATGGGTAGGATTTCGACTGGGAGAATTAGGGTTGAAAGCGGGGAGGGGCTTCAGGGATAGGACTCGGTGTGGACAAAGCCCTGGGAATGGATATTCAGCAGGAAGAAATGCCCTTTAGGTTGGCCAGTATCTGGGACACTGGGGAGTAGGGTAATGTGAAACCTCCTGCAATTGGAAACATTCAGAAAAGGGGAGTAAAGGATCGAGGAGCTGCGCTGTTTTCTTTGCATGAAAACCTTTTCTGAAGCTTCAGGCCAGGAGCTATCATTGGAGTGTGGTGAATTCTGGAAGGCCTCTGGTAGGCTGCACCCTGCCCCTCACATCTTTGCAAAGAATTTCAAAGATTCATGGATTGTGCGGCTTCACCTACCCCCCCATCTGCCCCCACTTCACCCACAGGGCATAGATTTGCAATCTTGGTGGTTACCCAGCTACCTCCTACTTTTCGATGAGCAGACAATTCCAGGGGAGGCTAGGAGACCCTGCATTCTGAAACAGAACCTGATTCAAGGCATCGCCCCACCTTAGAGATGCCCCCCTCCAAGCCTCCTGGGACTTAGGGCCATGTGCTGGAGCCCAAGGAGGGGCAGGGCGGCTCCCCACACTCTGTTCTTCCTGCGTCCTCCTACCCCCATCGTCAACTTTGCTCTATTACTCTCTGATGACTTGGTCACTTTTCAGATCAACTAGTGTCGAAATAATATGTCAACACGGGCCGTTGCAGTGAAGGCGTCCATGATGAGGAATATGGCAATGATTATTATTAGTTTTCATTTCATCGGGTCCTATTTTGTTTTGTTTTGTTTTTAGTTCAAATTGCTGTTGTTGAGGAATTATTTCCCGAAGCCAAAATTTCCTGCCTCTCACTCACTTCGCACTTTGACTCATTTATTTTTCCTATTTCCCCAAAGACCTTTTGACACTTTGAAAAGTGTTTCACTTAGACACAATCCTCCTCTCTTACCTAGTGTTTCTTCCATTTTTTCCTTTCTCGCTTTTTATTAATAAGTCATAAAGAAAGTGTTTCCAGGCAAACATCACTCACTAAGTAATAAAATCTGGGGCAGAGGACAGAGTGACGCAGAGAGACACTGGGGAGGTGGCCATTACTCAAAACACACCCGTGTAGGGGGGAGGGAAGCTGGTGACAGAAGAACCAGGTGGCTTTATGAGGCCACCAGGGCTGTCTTAACACCAGCTTCGCCCAGGCGAGTCCCCTAGAAGCAGAGCCTGGATCACAGCCCCTGGATCACTGAAGGCTTCTTCTGTGTCTCACCCTTTCCTCAGACGAGCGCCCCCACTCCCTTGGGCACCCCCATCAGCAACAGTCCCATGACTCTAGCGTGACTCCAGACCTCCCTTCTCTCCTTAACTCATGGTTGCTTGCCATTAATGGCAAGATGTTTCTACTCCAACAACCCTAAGACACCAGACTATTTTATAGCCCAGACCTGGCTCATGCTCTTTGGACCTACCAAATGACCGAACTATAAAATCAGACTTCTTCCAACAGCTCTCTTGTCCTCATCACCAGTCCCATTCTACCCCGGCTCTCCCTCAAGGCCACCTCTCTGTCTCTGGGTTCTCACGGCCAGTCCTGCATTCTAAGCCTCCTGGGCACCCTAGTCAGCCTGCTGGTCTCTCTGCCTCTAGGCTCTACCCCACCAAGCTGTCTTTCACGCTCGACGGAAGAGATTTTCCTACAGCTCACCCAAGATCATGTTTTTCCTATGACTAAAACCCTAATTACTCCATGAAAGTAGAGAGGACTTAGGAGAAACAGGCTAGGGGAGGCCAAAGAAAACGGCCCAGCATGAAGTCTGGCCTTGGGCTCTCAACTGGTGTTTGACAAATGAATAAAACAGTAATGATGGGCTGCTCTGCCAAACTGGAAAGAACATGGGCTTCTGTATGTTTCCCAGATCTGCCATTTACTGTGTGGCTTCAGGCAAATGCTGAGCCACTCTGATCCTCATGTGGACAGTGGCTGGAAAAGAGCTCTTTAAAGCAGACAATAATACACAATGGGGAACCATTATTAGGTCACAGTATTGACTAGAGTCCGAGGAAGCTCATTGTCAGGTACAAGGAAAAGTCTGAACTTAGACCAGTCACTTCTCTCTGGACCCGAGACTTCCCACCAAAAGGATGGCAGTTTGGGACTGAAACACCTCAGATCCCCCTCTGGTGCTTGTTTCCTAGGATTTGATGTTTTGATCCCAGGCTCTCGGTGTTCCCAAGGAGACTTGCTTATAAGCTGTCACAGTCTGCTGTCACACTGCTGTCCCCTCCCTAACTCTGGATTTAGCTTCACTATGTCGCCTTCTGCTTTCATCTGCTAGTAAAGACCTAGAGCCCAGATTTAAACCTGATCCTTTCCTCCTTCCCACCACATATTACACAACTTTTAATCAACCAACCTAGGTGGTTCAGATTTTTAAAATATGTGATGGAGAAAAAATATAACTAAGGAGCCAATTGGCCCTCATTATGAACACACACACACGCACACACACACAACAAAACCCTAATTATCCCCAAGGCTGGCTCTGGTACACACTCATCAAAGAGCTCAGCAACCCCACATCAAAGCCCAGAGCTGGGTGCTGTGGCCAACTCCTTGCTTGTTTCCAAAGCGGTCGTGTTCAAAGAACAAAAGCTCCGAGTCCTCAGCTCGAAAAAAACCCAGCCGGGTTCCCCAGGGCTCCCCCAGTCCCCTCTCAGGGAACAAAGAGTAAATTCAGCAGGGAAGGTCCTCATGGGAACTGGGCTTCCTACTTTCCCTGAAAAAGGTCTGGGCCCAGGGCATCTGAGATCGAGAATGGGAATTTAAGCTGGGGTTTACCCTGGGCATTCTGAAATTGGGGCTTAAACCCCAAGCACTCAGATGAAAACAAAGCCAAACCAAGTATAAAATGCAAATAACGTATGTGGACAAACAGGGCGACAGCCTGTGAAGACAACCTACTGCTGTCTATGACCACCGTAATATACAGGATGGTGGCAGCTTCTTCTGCTTACAAGTCCTCAGTGACTCCGTTGCTTCTAGAAGGATGGGCACACCCTTCCTTCCCGCTCTGGAAGGCCTTCATGGTTTACCCGTCCCAGTCTTCTGTCCTTATTTCAACAGCCCCACATTCCGGACGAACCATTCACTTCACATTCTCTACCAGCTCTCCGCACTGCCCAAGACCCCTGCATTATTCACGCTTGCTTTTCCCAGGAAACTACATTCTTCTCTCTTCCTCTCTTCCATCAGGCGGAATGCCCCTGTCCACTGCCGGGGCTGCTTGCGTTTCTGCCGTGAAGCTCATTCATTTCACTCCGCACGCTTGGTGGGGACAAGGACTCTATCGTGGACAAGGCTCCCTCCATTCTAGCACCTTTGGACACAAAGATGAGTGAGAATTCTCGCTGTCATGGAAGAACTCCTCTTCTCACGCTGGAGACGGACATGCATCCAAATAGTTACATCACAGGATGAAAAATACCACAGCCAGAGCTGTCCGGAAATACAATGTGGGCCAGAAATGTAATTTAAAATTTTCTAGTAGCCACATTTCAAAAAGGTTTAAAAAAAAAAAAAGGTAAATTAATTTTAATCACAAATTTTATTGGACTCAAGAAACCTCAAATATCATCTCGATGTGTGGTACTAGACACATTTTGAGTACACAAAGGCCACCTGTAGCTGGTGGCCGCCGTATCGGATGGCACAGATAGAAACGAAGCATATATAACCCTGAAGAGACCACGGGGAGGGAAATCACAGAGCTCGCCGGGGGAGTCACGAAGGCTTCGCCGGGTCTTGATGCATGCGTGGGGCTCATCTGGTGGGGAGAGAAAGAAGTGCTTCCAGACAAAGGAAACAACCTCTGGAAAAGCACAGAGGAAGAAAGAGGACGGTGTGTCCATAGAAACACACTATGGCATAAGGCAGACCACAGGGTAAGCAATGCTAAAAGGGAGCTTAGTAAAAAGGCTTCACGCGTCCTCCCGTGGAACGTGAAAGAAGAAAGGAGCAGTAGAGGTGTTTAACCAGGGCAACTGCATAATCCTCTCTGTGATTTTGGAAGATGACCTTGGCCACTGGGTGGAGGGTAGGTTGGGGCTGAGGAAAGGAGTCCAGGGGGCCAGCTGGGAGACTCTGATAATAAATCTTGCCTTGGCACAGTGATCAATGATGCTTCTCAGCTTCCCTTGCATCCTGTGCTTTTGGTCAAGGGGTGAGGAAAGAGAATTTGGAAAAGCCCTCAGTGTTCTAAACGGGGTGGACCCAGACTTCATGCATTCCCAACCATTCCTGGTCCGCTGGAATCAATGGGTACTCAGGGAACCAGAGAAAAGTAAAAGAAGAGTTTCAAGCGCTAAAGATAAGTGGTAAAGCAAGAAGAGGATACAGAGAAGGAGTCAGGGGCTTCAGGAATGGGGGAGACCCTCGATGTAAGGAGGCTGATTGACCACGAGGAAGAGAGCGCTAACCCCCCCGCCACACGCCACCCCATGCGCACGGCAAGGAGGGAGAAGGACACCGGGGTAACGAACCTGGGGAGGCGGGGTTAGTTGTTAAAGCAGCTAGTCCACCCTGACCCGGGGGGGCGTGGGGGCTCCCCTCTTACCCACTCTGTGCTTGTGGTTGACATGCGTGTATCTGCCGTACTCCTATGCTTACCTGCTGGGGTTTTAGGAGGCAAGGTGCTATGGTCCGGGCTTGACTTGGCCCTCTATCTCTCCCCTCCCTGCACACAACGATTTACATTTTACACAATCAATAATTCATTCAGCAATCAATTGTTTTATTAATTCAATAGATCCTTTCATCCCTATCTCAAAATATGCCCATAACATGATCCCTTTTTACCACTTCCCCTGCAAAATCCCTGAGCCACCCCAAAATCACCTCTGGCTAAAATTATTCCTATCACCCCCTAATTTGTCTCCCTGCCTCTGCCCTAGCTCCCCCTTGGCCCATTTTCTTTCTTTCTTTTTTTTTTTAGATTTTATCTACTTGACAGAGATCAGAAGTAGGCAGAGAAACAGGCAGAGAGAGAGGAGGAAGCAGACTCCCTGCCGAGCAGAGAGCCCGATGTGGGGCTCGATCCCAGGACCCCGGGACCATGGCCCGAGCCGAAGGCAGAGGCTCAACCCACTGAGCCACCCAGGCGCCCCCCCTTGGTCCATTTTCAACACAAGAGCCAGAGAGATGTGGCTGAATATAAAGCAGGTATCAACCCTCTGCTGAAATTCTCAATGGCTCCCATCTCCCTCAAAGTAAATGCTGCCATTTTCACAATGGCTGACAGAATTGGACGTGCACCCTCCCTGTCCCCCATCACCACTCTGACCCTATCTCTTGCTTGAGTACCCTCCCCCATCTACTCCAGCATCTTGCTCTTTTTTACACATGCTGGGCACACTCACACCTCAGGGCCTTAGCACATGCCATCGCCTGCCTGAAATGCTCTTCACCAGATACCTGCATGGCTCCTCCTTCACCAGCCTCAGATCTTTCTCAAACACCTGCTCCTCTGCAAGGCCTTCCTCAATCACCTTATCCCAGTTTCAACCCCACTCACTACCGTTCCTTCCTTGTCTCTGTTTTATTTTTCTTCTCAGTACTTCGAACTCTCTAACATACTAAAGATGTTATTTCTGTGCCTTGCTTCTTGCTTTCTCGCCGAAGAGAGTTTACTGTCCAAGTAAACAAGAGGCAGGGTTTTCTTTGCTATAGTTGTTACTATGTCCCTAGTGCCATGCCTGGTACAAAGCTGGCAACCGATAAACGTTGGTGGAATGAATGGATAGCGATATGGAGGCACAGGGTGCCGACAGAGCCCTAGGAAAGGGGGAGCAGGGAAGGCCTGTGGTAGAGGAGGTCCTCAACTGAGACTTAGAAGAGCCCAAATTGGCTAGGGGAAGAGGTGCTAGGGAGGGCATGTCAAGCAGCAGGGCCAGCAAACACAAAGACCAAGGACAAAGCAGAACTCTGGAAACTGCATGTAGTTTGCTTTACTGGAGAGAAAAGAGCAAGCGGGGGGAAGACTGAGAGACGCGGCGGGAGAGGTGGGCAGGGCCGAGACCACAACATCAGCCCAGCAGGCCAGAGCTAGGGGCTTGGTTTGGTCCTACATGCAGCAGGGGAACCTGCTCTCCAAGTACGCCATCCCCGCCTTTGTGCGGAGAACACAAGCAGGGGAGACAGAGTGAAGCCAAGATGCAGAGGTCAGGAGGTTCTTGTGGTCAGCCAGCGCAAGACCACCAGGGCCCACAGCAGGGCAGAGAGTGGACGTGGAGAGGAGGTGGGAATCTGGAGACAAAGGCAGAATTGGCAAGGTCTGGTGATGGCCCGGCCTGTGACAAGGTTTCTCTCTGACCCTCCCTGCAGACTCAGGTGGTGGTTCCTGAGCTGGATCTGCTGAGTGCGACTGTCCACACGGATGCAGAAACAGGCTCGTGCAGAAAGATGATGCCATGGGACACTCATGCAGAGAGATCCAGGCCGTACGGGAAGTCAGAAGTCTGAAACTCGGGCCCGTGATCTTGGCTGGAGAAATAAATTTGGGAATCGGCCGCAAGAAAGATCACAGAGGTGCCCCTTGGCATGAGTCAAGTGTGGGAATGGTCACACGTGGCAGCCCATGAGAGCTTACGCTGGGAGTGGGGGAGAGATTGGAATAAGAGTTTAGAGGATATGATGTCCCCCTGGGCGACACGGTATGGAACGGGATGCCCCAAGTACCAAGGGAAGATGGTGGAGGGTTAGGGCAGGAAAGCAAGAAGGGCGAGCCGTGGGATCAAAATCTGGTTGAGAGGGGTTGGATTCTAGACCAAGAGCAGCAGCAAATAGGGCGAAGCCCTGGAAAGGATACGGGAGCCTAAGAGAGCCACCCAGACAGGGCTCAATGACGACACATTGGTTTTCATACTCTTTTCAATCACAGAACCTTGTGCAATTGTACCTGGTAGACAAGTGATGAAAACAAGCAACGGACTGGCCAGATGCAAGCTGGTTTGGGCCAGAACCTGAGAGCTGGCTCCTCCTTGGCTCCCCTCTTCCAGAACCCCCAAACACAGAAAGATTGCGAACTGCTTGCCCGGGGCTAAGAATACCGGACCTCGCGTAGTTCATGGCGCACAGACTCGCCTGCAGTCGGATGTCTTGGGGTTCTGAGCTCCAACTCTAATTCTAACCGTTGCCTGACTTGGCTTAGTGGCTTTCTCTCCTCTCAGGGCCCGGAAGCAATGAGGGGGTGTGACAAGTGATCTCGCGGGCCTCTTTCTGCACTTGCATTCTATGGGAATGCAAAGGCCATAGAAATCGCTAAAGATAGGTCAGTGGGTCCTGCTGAGCCTCTCTCTCCCCCCATGCCATTTATCCTCTACCCACCCTGCTCTCAAAGCTTTAGAAAATGCTCTCCACTTGTAAAGCACTGCCCTTAACACCTTATTACCTCTAACAATAGCATTTTTACCAGCCTGGTCATATTTTTGTCTTCCCTGCCCAATGACTATATTTTCCAAGAAAACAAGCTCCTTCAAAATGCGTTGCCCTCTGCCAAGCAGGGGAGTGCCCCATTATCTGTGGTGGGTGCCGGCATTTAGGAGGAAATGATTTTCTTTCATCTGTCCAAGTAAATCTTTCCCCAACACTTGTAAAGCTGATTGCTGCCAATTTCCAGCTGGAGAAACACAGCCATTAAAAGAGGGGGAGACATTAGTAACTGGAAGATACTTAATAACATTTAAAACGGGGGTTTTGCTTTTCCTTTTTTTCCTGCACCAGATTGTGTATTTTTTTTTCTTAATTTTTTTTCAGGGTTCCATTAGCATTTCTGCTTGGGAGGAGGGAAGTGGGATGCAATTGTATGTGAGTGTGTACACGCGTGTGTATTTAATACACCGCATATCGTGTAGATAAGTTTAGATAGTAAGTGTAAAAATGCATTCATCTGTGTATATAACATGGGTACGACATGACGTGTAGATGTCTGCATACGTGTTGTATATGCAGTTTTTGCAAATGGGGAGAGAGGAGGAGAGAATGGGGCAGGGAGAAAGGGAGGAAGGGAGGGAGGGTAAGAGGGAGGGAGAGGGAGAAAGAGAGAGACCTCCCTTTGAGCTCATTTCTCTTCATCGCTGTCCAGACGTGAAAGAAAGCAGGGCAGAGGGATGCCACACTCCCATCCTGGCCTCGGTGCTGATTCTCCATATCGTAGGCACCAGGCACTAACACTTTTACCTCTTGCAACTCAGGCATTGGAGAAGGGGAAAAAAGAAATAAAATAAAACACTTCCTCCAGAGAGTGTAGCCACGGAAATCGCAGGACTAAGAGCAAATAATGATTTCCTCTTCTGCTTTTTAAGTAAATACTGCGGCACAATGAGCTATTGGGCAGGACAGGTGCAAAATAATAGACTCTTTTTCTGGTCTCCCCAGCCCCCACGGGGCCACTGCTAACTGCATCAGCTACTCAATTTTCTTTTGTTATTTAAAGATGTGTTTGTGGATTCCTAGGGGGCGGGGAGGAGGGGCCGGTCCTGTTCTAGCATCACCAAGAGGACTGCTTAATTTGTATTTTTGCTTTAATAATGGAAAGCTACCTGTCGGCCCCAGGATTTGTCTACCCAGGGAGGCTTTTAATGCATCTGTCCAATGCAATGGGACTTGGGAAAAAGAAACCACTCTAATCAGGAGACTGTGTCTTGCAGGGAGAGGTAGCCCATCGGCTGGAAACAGGCTGGAAACAGCTCGGGCTGGCAGAGAGGGAGCTGGGCTCCCCCACTGGGATTCTAGGCAAGCCCCTGACCTCCCCAGGCCTCAGTTTCCTCTTCCACAGAAAGGGGATGATAATGCCCATCCTATCTATTTGCAAGGGCTAATGGTGAGGTTATTTTAAACTCAGGATAGCCTTGAAATATCCTCGTGCCTCAAGAGAGTGAAAAAGCACAGTAATAAGAAAAAAAAAATGTAAGGGGTTATTCTTAATAATGTTTCTATTCAGTTGAGTATAATTAATCCTTTCTCGTTGCCTATTCTGAGCACAGTTCATCCCTTCAGATAAAGGCAGACACAATCAGAAGAGCAACTGGCTGGAGAGGACCAGAGAGCTCATCTCCCACAGACTGTCGCTTTTGGACTAGGTGATGCTGAGATGGATTCAAGTCTTTGCATCACACGCCCCCCACAAGCATCTCTCATTATCAAAGGAAAAAAGTCTGCAGAGAAACCCGGAGCCTCAAGCAAACATTTCCGAAAATATTTCATTATCCTTGTTAATTGCAAAATATATAGATCACCTCCCATTTGCCCACGCCTTGTCCTCCCTGCAAAAACAGCCATTAATGTGATCCGAGGTGGGAAACCCAGAGTGCTCCCTCCTCGTTCCATGTCTAGTTTCCTCTCCTTGGTCTTTCATGTCAAAACTTCAGGAACAATCCTTGGGGAGGCAAATGAGGTAGACCTTCTGCAAATGGGGACTGCCTTCAAGTTGAAAAGATTCTGAGAGTTGGCTGTAAGTGCAGGGTTATTCAAATAATTTCTTACCCTTTATATAGCTCTGGATCAATTAGGGGAACATTTGGGGGGCTAGCAGAATTCAAAGGTCTCTGATTTGCCTAGGGAGCGTTGTCTCTTTGGAAGGCCCAACTCTGCAGGGACCACCTCCCTCACAGCACGCTCATAGCAAACATTGGACTAGCCCTGCTGAACCCCTGGGCTGGAAATGCTGCCACATGAGGTCTGCCACAAGCCTGGGAGGTCTACCATAGGTCTGGGCTAGGAAGATACAGAGCACCCAGCAGCCAAGGCCCACCTAGTTCCTGATGATCTTCCTCTAGTTCAGCCCCAGCCCATTTCCTTCAACACAGAAAAATCCCTAGGGAAAGAGATTCCATCCTACCTAGAAAGCCAAATTCACGCTTGTCATTGGTACACTTCGTTCTGGTTTTTTTTTTTCTTCCCTTTTTCGGGATGTCTCCTTCCTGCCTTCCCTGTGAATAATATATTAGTTCATTAGCATTCATTAAAAACTCTGCCTAATTTGGTTGAGCAAATTAGCAGAAACTATGGCTTTTAGTTCAAAGGCCAGGGACATTTGGATGAGGAAAAAAAAGGAGCGGTTCAGGGATACGTCCGTACCTTGGGGCGCCACCAGTGGGGGTCAGGCCCGATGGGTGCCATGGTCAAGAACTCTGACCGCCTAGAGGCAGCAGGACAGGGGTAATGGTGGAAAAGGAAGTTGTGGTGCATAAGTTACCTGTCCATCTTGTGACAGACACAGACACGAGTCAGCTGAAGACACACTGTCTACCTCACGATTTCGTGGATGGATAGATCTGACTTTTCCACTAGCCCCCGGAGCTACTAGCTACTAGAATTCAGTAGATATGGACATTTAGATAACCCACTTTGGGGTCAGAGAGCTGATTTTAGTTGTGCTTCTATAATGTTCTAGCTACGCGACTTTGGGTTTGTTATTTAACCCCCAAGCCCTAGTTTCTTCTCTGAGAAATGGAGAGAACCACTGTACCCACCCGGTAGGTTAGTCTGATGATACCGTGAACGGAAACTTGGAAAGTACCAGTACGTAAGTGGTTAGCAAATGTTTAGCAATGACTTGGTCATTTAGGGCTATTATAACAGAATACTGTGCGAGTGGCTTACACAACAGAAATTCATTTCTCACAGTTCTGGAGGCCAAGGAGTCGGAGATCAGTGTAGGGTGGTCAGGCTCCGGAAAGGGCCCACTTTGTGGTTTACAAACAGCTCAGCTCTCTTCCTGCTGAGATCAGAGAGAGAGGAAGTAAGATCTCCACTGTTTCTCAAGGGCACGGATCCTACCATGACAACTCCACTCTTATGACCTAATCACCTCCCAAAGGCCCACCTCCAAGTAGCACCAAACTGGGGGGAATCAGGCTTCAACGTGTGCATTTTAGGGGGACGCAAGCATTCAGTCCATAGTGGGCACTCCTACCCCCTCCCCGGCCTTAGACTCTGTTTCCGGACATAATGTTGAAGATATATTTTAGAATGGTCTCCCCCACCCAGCCTGCTCCTCCAAACTCAGCTTCTGATATCAAATGCATCTCTGACAGATTTCTAAAAGATACCGTTAACATCAAGATAGATCTGAATATCCCATTAGAAATATGGGCAAAAGACACAAACAGATAATTTACAAAAGAAGATACCTAAATGTTCCCCCAAATTATAATTTTAATATTACATATAAAATATGTTATGTATATTAAATATAGATATGATATATTTAAAATATATTATATATTTAAACTTAAATATTTTAATATATTAATTAATATTAATTATATATAATATA